>CAKAOH010028094.1:8739-52874 GCA_916701665.1 Sebastiscus tertius | reverse complement strand
TCAAGCATATGATCAAAGTGTTTTGAGCCCCACTACAATGTGCCTTCAGTGTGTATTTCAGTCAGTCCGTTGTACCTGCCCTGTATGAACGAGCACAAGCAACAGATCAGGTCAGAGTTTTATCATGGAGCATTTCAGAATCAGGAATACTTTATTGATCCCAGAGGGAAGTTATTTTCTACAATTTCTTTGTTTTCCCTATTGTACCAAAAACTGAGGTACATACTGAACCACGAAGTGTACCGTACACCCCTACTTGATAGTAGTGAAGGTAACAGTGTCACCTCGTCAAGGCTGTTGATCTTGATGAAATCCGATGGGTTTGATGCATCTCATCACTGCACTGTGGCTCTTCTATGTGTTACTTAAACATTCAGTGATTTTTCCACTTTGTTCTAACTTTAGATCTATTTGTTCACACTGTCTTTTGTTTGAAAACATTTGCCCAATTTTAAACAATGCCTCTGTTCACCAGTATTTAACTATATTTGTGTGTTGCGTACGTTTGTAGACTCACTACTCTGTGGCGGAGACAGCAGTGTGTCAGTCGGTGTCCCAGCTGGAGGCTCTGCAGGCTGTGGTGGAGTGTCAACAACCGGAAGCTGACCTGTACAGGTAATCTGCACCTGTGTATACACTAGGGCTGTCTTGAATATCCTTGTCTTGGGCTACAGAGCTCCAGTAGTAATCAACGAACAAATATCCGAATAGTTGAATATTTGGGTCCAGCTCTAGTGGACACACACCTTCGGGATGGGGACGCAAAAATCTGGAAGTCCCTGTTAAACAAATATTAGAACATTAGAAGTGAATATGAATTGAAAGATTCTGCCTTTCGAATCTTCATTTCATGTTTATCATTTATAATTTTTATTCAAGCTTTTTCTTTTTAATTGTATAACTGTAACACTGTTAGTATAGATGATTCTTCCCTGAAGACCCCTGGAACTCTCCAGATCCCACTTTAATAGCCATATGATTAATACGTAATAGAAATGCTCTGTCGGAGATGTGTTATTAAATGGATGATGGGGTGCGATGGTTTCATCACCTCGTCAACAACCCCTCTTCCTCTTGTCTGTCTCAGCTGGCTACTTTTGGATCGATCAGTTTATTTTTAGATCAGGCAGTTTGTTTCGGTGGCAGTTTTCTCCCTTCCCCCCTCTCTTGGTCACTGTCTCTTTGTCTCTTAACACTCGCTGCGTTTAAATGCGCTCAACTAACCCAACTATTGTCAGCTTTATGCTGTAATCTCATTTCTTCAACCTCATAGTAATGGTTTCTTTAATCAGGTTAAGGGATTAAGATAAACCTCATTAGTATGCTGCTGGAGGAACCTGATTGTATACACTTTACTAGGCTTCTTATGGAGTTACTAGTTGTGTGCATGTGCGTAACAAACACTTCAGATAGGGAAAGTATCGCTGTGGTGGCAGTGCAGCAGGATGAAAGGGAAGATCTGTACTTGTTATAATGCATCCAACTGAAGCTGAAATTGACAGGTCTGTTGTATATATATCAGTTTCCCCGGCTGAACAGTAGGTTTTCTGTTAACATTTAGACACATTCTCACAGTTAGAGAGAAGCTCTTCACACTAGAGCTATTCTCTAAGTGCTCGGTTAGTCCAAGTGCTCTAAAGAAAACCTGTACAGACTGCAGAGGCATCAATCTAATACATTTGAAATATGTCAGAGGATTGGGGAGAAATAGGATTATTGACCAGCTGCATATAAACATAGCTTTTACAGTAATCATGTTATTGACGTGCATGTAAAAGCCTTTCTCAGATTTCCTGCATTTACATGATTTCTTCCACTTGCCTGGTTTCCTGTGTGCATGTGAACTTTACTGTCTCTCTCACACCACTCAACTAAAATGCCTTTGGTGTTTTCCAGGTTTGTCGGTCGCATTACGGTGACTCAGCACGGAGAGGAGATAGTCAGGTGAGACCATATTTATGTGTACAAGACAAGCTAAAGACTGCTAAACAGCCATCACCAATAAGATAGGCATCCAATAATTACAAAATGTAATGCAAAATTACTAACCACTGGTCTAAAGAGACAAAGCTGTTTCAGGTATTTAATCACAGTGGGCTGATAAATGTGTGCAAAATGAAAATGATTAATTGCATACACATAAGATTTATGAGCCTCATAGACTGTTGTTGAGTATTTTCAGTTCATATAAGATATAAGGTCCTACTGTGTCTTGTTTTTGCCAAAAATCATATAGCCACATCCATCTTTCCCTGTATTTATGTTGTTTTTGTTTGCTTTTATGTCAGACCGCTGGGTCCAGAGAGTTTGCTGCTGCGAGGAGCCAGGTTGAAAAATACCAAAGAGATTTTTGGTGAGTCAATACAGTTAGAATCAAAAGAAAAAGGTCCTGCAAAAGCAAAAACCTCCACCTGAGAGGGAAGCAGCTAGGGGGATAAATTATTTCGTTCAAGGAAGGGAAGTTTCCAGCTGAATTGAGAGAGAAGGACAAAATGTAGCTGCTCGAGAACAGGTTGAAATGCCTCCAGTAGATATTGAACGCATGACGCAGCCACGACCCAGCTGTTACACAAACAAACCAAGCTCAGTTGACATTATGGGTAGGGCACCACACTCATTATCATATGGCTGAGGTTTGATTTTGTCAACCGAAGACTTTTATAACAATGCTTCACTATTGTGTCAGTTTATACTGTTGCAATAGTTTGGCATGGAGAACAATGATCTAACAAGGACAAATGGATCATTTTGGTGTCTTATGTTCTCATGACTTCGTCGTAAGTCGCTCAGTAGTCTAATGGTGTAATATCCCATAATAATAAGGTGTAACACTATAACCAACTGTGCTGTTGCAGGTGTGGCAGTTTACACAGGGATGGAGTCCAAGATGGCCCTCAACTATAAGTGCAAGTCCCAGAAACGCTCTGCAGTAGAGAAGTGAGCACTTTCTGTTGTCTCCCAGAGTAAGCAAAATATAGCTGTTTTAGGATGTGGTTAATTCAACATTAAACTATCTTCCCGTGTCAGGTCCATGAATACCTTCCTAATCATCTACCTGGGCATCTTGCTGTTTGAGGCCGTCCTCAGCACCATCTTGAAGTATGCCTGGCAGGCTGAAAACAAATGGGACGAGCCTTTCTACAACCAAAAGACTGAACAGGAGAGAAACAGCAGTCCGGTAAGTCTTCTTCGCATTAAGCATCAGAAGAATGCATTCTTATTGATTTTCCTTTCGTAAGCAGCACAGGCTATCAGGCCCAGAGATAAGATGAAGTGAGATTTTAGTCGAAATTCCACTTCTGTCTCTTTCTTTTTTCTCCACTTTAGTCTCTACGCCAAATAATAATGTGCTTTTTCTCTCTATTGCCAATATAAGTTAATAGAGAGGAGTTGGTGAAGGTATAAAGATTAGCCCATGCTTGAATCCACATGAGCACACATACACACACACAGCCCTAATAGGGTGCTGGTAGGGCAGTTTTAGTGTCTCTAGATTTTGTGACAAGGCTTAAGAGAGGAAGTGCTTTTCATGGGGCCAGTCTGTCGGCCTATCAGCCTACCTGCCAACACTAATCAGTCAGAGAGAACATCAGCCTCTATTGAGACAGAGAGGAGAAAAAAAAATCACAGTCCAGTACACTCACTTCCCTTCCCCCTGGAGACAGAGAGAAGAATACCAGCAACAAATTCCCTGCTATGTTTTCACATTTAGTATAACAGGTGCTTCAGCTATCTCCTCTCACCAGGGAATCTAGTGGTCTCTTGAACAGCCTCAGGCCTAAAGATTTCAATAACCAAAACCAAAAAGGATAACAACCCCCAAAAAATACTTAACATTATTCCATTACAGCTACAGTATTTTTTGTTGTATGTCTTGCCTGCTCCTAGACATCAGAAACATGCAAATTTGTTAGTTTGATTTCTTTATTACCAGCCACATGTGGCTGGTATTGTTTTCACCTTGTGAGTCTGTGTGTGTGTGTGTCATCATGGCAAAATGTTGTCCTGGAGACACCTACTGTAGCCGGCACTGTCATAAAGGTGGTACTTTGCCAGGTGTTTATATGTCTGTGGACAGATTTTGTCAACACGATAGCGTCACAACCGCGCAAGATGCAGTCGCAAAACCATACAGGTGTGTAGTTGAGATCAAAATGAAAGTCGAGGTTGAAAATGGGTGTGGTCAGAGCAAGGGCGCCACTGTAAATCCCTTATCCAATTTGGCATTGCGGCTGGTGTTGGCACATCTCAAGATGGTCTCTAATTTTGTTTAGTAAGTAAGACGGAGCTGAATTCCTGGTCTAACATGTCATAAACCTGGCTTTTTTTTGATAAAAATGATACTGTCTCACCGTGGTCCTCTCACTCTCCTTTCCTGTCACATATAGTGATTAACTCCGTAATGGGAATGAATTACCCTGCCTGCTTTGATTTAGAAGGATCACTGATCAGACCATTATTGTGTGGCTTCGATTTGTTAAAGCTGGAGTAGGCAGCATCTTTTTGGTGTCATTGGGCAAAAATTCCATATCAACCTTTCAGCATATCGTAATTCAAGTGTTCTGAGAGAAAACTAGACTTCTGCACCTCCTCTTGGCTGTTTTCAGGCTTTAGAAAATGTAGCCCATGACGAGAGACTTTGACGAATCACAGGTATTTTCAGAGACAGAGCGTTCCTATTGGCTGTTCTAGAAATACAAATGCGCATCTCTCTGTTGAAAGCCTGATTCAACGGTGGAATATCTTGCTGTTAAAGGTGCTATTCTAACATTGGCAACAGCTGCTAAAACTGCAAATCAACCCAAAAAAGGAAGAATGACTAATCAAAAAAAAGTCTGACAATATTGGTGAAGCGTTTCAGAGATGGAGAGAAAATGTTGCTAATAGTTTAGCCTTCTGCTCACTGATGCGGTTAGCACGGTCCGTCACCCATCATCCTCCCAACAACAATTCAAACTGTTTACATTTGTTACCCTAAAGTTTAGTTGACATTGATTTATCTTCCTATCTTGTTTCACTGTTCACTTTTATCCTCATTGCATTGTCCTCCTCTTGTGTGTCATTCTAATAAAATGTACCCTCATCCTTCTTTAGATTTTGAAGTTCATCTCAGACTTCCTGGCATTTCTGGTCCTCTATAACTTCATCATCCCCATCTCGCTCTACGTTACTGTGGAGATGCAGAAGTTCCTGGGCTCCTTTTTCATTGGCTGGGATTTAGACCTCTACCACGAGGAGACCGACCAGAAAGCTCAGGTCAACACCTCTGACCTCAATGAGGAGCTGGGACAGGTAACGAATAGAAATGCAGGAACACATACACATAGCATGGGAGTAAAGATACATATACACAGTCAGATATTACGTAGTGTGTTTAATATAATGTACATTGTATTGCAGTGTATTTTGATATGTAAGAACCTTAAAACAGACATAATTCATTCATAATTCAAGTGTTTGTATTTAAGTACATTATCAACACCTACAGTTTCATTCTAATTGGATGAAAGGGAACTTGAACTCTGCCTCACCGTTAGTACTCAACTACATAATACTCAACTTATGTGTGCATCTGTGTGTTTCTGTTTCGCAGGTGGAGTATGTGTTTACAGATAAGACGGGCACGCTAACGGAAAACGAGATGCAGTTCCGTGAGTGTTCAGTTAATGGAACCAAGTACCGGGAAGTTAACGGCAAACTGGTACCAGAGGGAATGACTGACGATTCACCAGATGGTTCTACGCCTCAACTGGTAGATTACATTACATTCATTTTATTTTGGAAGACACATACACATACTGTACATATACACTGTTCTCACTTTTGCCATCCAACAAGCACAACCAAAGCATATGATGTAAAGGTGTAATATGCAAGAATTTCCTATAAAACAATGTATAGACTGATACAAAAATAATCCCTCTCAATCGTCACTTATGACCCACTAGTGTGTGGTGGTGTCTGTATCTGCAGAGACCCTACCCTCTTGTATTTTCTCTTTTCGTCTTATTTTGCTGTGCTCGGGACTCTTCTGGGCATCTGCAAAGTGGCCCCATCCAACTCCCATCCAATAACAGCCCACAGGGTTTGCAGCCCATTCAGGTCATCAACTAAAGCCGTTTTGGCACACCCCTCAGCGTCTGATACTGAGGCACAAGTTCCCCTTAGCTTTGTCAGATACAAAGCGGCCGTATTGAATGGATGAGAACAGGTTTGTTACTAGGGATGCACCGATATCAGATCGGATATCGGGCCGATACTGACTCAAATAGCTTCATTAAATAGGCTTACTCTTGAATTATAATTCCTGTTAAATTTAAGATTTTTTTACCAAGTTGTTGGTGTACAATTTATTATTTTTATAACAAATAACAATTAAGCAAATTTACATCTATGAATTTATTTGTTAAATTGTGTTTTACAAAGTTAGTAAAGCAATGTTTAAGTCAAGCCTGACTCTGTTGTTGCGTCCAAAATTCCATACTAACATGCTATTTAGTACACTAAAACAGTATGTGAGATTTTTTAGTATGTCTGAAACCTTATAATGTAACCAACAGTGTGTGAATTGCATATTATTTCTGGTGAAATATTACAGTATGCAACACAAAGGTCGCTTTTGGTCACATGAGGTTGGCATGGGTTACCATGGTTACACATCTCCAACCGCCAAGGAGGGGTCTCAGGAAGTGACGACGTAAATTACTGCTCAGTGCGTCCCGAAAGATACATACTACTGTTTATTCACATGAAAGTATGTTGAACGAAAGTACATACTGTATATTGGGTATGTAGTGCATAGTATGCATGACACACCTCACTTATGTTTAGAATGACGTACAGTGTGTCACTGTATAGAATAAGAATTGATTGTGTTTCTTCCTCTCTCATCCCTCCCTGTTCTCTCTCCATCCAGACTGGTGAGGAATTGTTATTTCTCAAGGCGGTGTCGTTGTGTCACACGGTTCAGATCAGCTACGACCAGCCAGACTGCCTGGTCGGGGGAGGAGACCCGTTCTCCCATGTAAACGGTTTCTCTTCCAATCACATGGAATACTACGCCTCTTCACCGGACGAGAAAGCTTTGGTAGAGGCAACAAAAAGGTAAGGTTACATTAGAGCTTCTTCAAGAGATTATCTTGTGTAAATTTACTGCATAGGTTGAAGAACCAGCTAAGCGAGCTGATTTGTGCTCCAACCTTTTTTCCTACTGTTTTCCACCAACCATCAATAAAACCCATTTGATGCTTGCAGTTGTGCTCTATGAAAAATTGAAAACACAGAAATTTAGCAGCAGCTTTATCCTTTGGTTGGCATAGTGTACTATAGTTTGGCCACAGTTGATTGTCAAACCTGGATTGTGCCTGCATTACTTTGTAGGGGAGGCACAGATTGTTTTGACATGTGGGAGATTTAGGGACCTGAGCAGTGACAGTTCCTGTTATTTCTATGACTGAAAGCAAAGTTGGACACACAACCTGTAGCTTGACGAAGTCAACAGCTGGAATCTGAATTGAACTTTGAAATACAGTAGTCAGTGAATGTTGAGGGTTAGAGAAGGAAATATGGAAAGTAGTGTTTTGCCCCCATTGTCATGTGGCAATATACAGTACTTCCAGAAGAACTTGTGGTTTCACCAGATTGAATGGGTGCGTGATTATTAGTTCCAGTTCCAGTCTTTACTTCATTGTGTTTCCAATCATGCAAGGAAACAAAACTAGAGTCTGTTCAGGTTCAAGAGTAGAGTTTAGGCTTTAGTTTAGCCAAAAAGCACTGCTCATAATATATACGCTGTTTATTGACCATTGCACTGATATGAATCCTGGCTGTTGACATGATGTTAAATTATGCTTACTGTATTACCTGTTCTGCCTGTGTCAGCTCAGCTGCTAAGGGACATTGAAATCCTTGGAGGGCATGGCGGTTGGACTGCAGGCCAAATAGAAAGTGCCACTTACTCCCTTGTTCATTTTATTGTCACAGAAATATAGAGCAGGCAACAATTTAATGTCCAGGGAGTGGTAGAAACCCCTCAAGCGTGGAAAATGGCTCAAAAGGGGAAAAAGCATTAACAGAAAGTGACCAAGTTGTACTATAGACCGTTTCAACGGAAATTGCATTGCTAGGTAACAGTTTAGGTCCATGTTCACTTCCTGTGAGCTGATGCCATTCACATACATCGCAACAAGAAATAAACTGGGACACATTTGTAATGTTTATGTTTACAACTGTGAAATGGTCTATACCAGTTTGATAAAGGGGTAAGCTACAACACTCGTCCAGTTCTACAAGAAAACAAAGAAGAAATTTACGATTAGGACATGCGGCTGTGTAGCAGCCATCTAAATTGTCAGACTATATTGTTTTTTCAAATCTTTCAGGATTCATGATGCATGGAGTCAGTGATCCTGATGTGCAGTAGTTTTATACCATCAAATTGAATTATATTGGGCAGTGAGGGGCTGCACCCATGACCCGGTGCCTTCATGCTCCATTGAGCCAGACAGACACTCGATCTGTGTTAATTTAAACCGAAAAGGAGACACAGTTGGAAGCACAACCTCAATAATCCCTCGTAAATAAAACACTCAGTTAATGTTCCAACAAAATATATCTGAAATGTGACACCGTTGGTCAGATTACACAAAACATATAGGGATTACACATCTTGGCACTGTATTCTGGTCTGATTTGCTCAGTTTGATAAAGTGGCTAGAGTAAAGTATTTAGTCACGTCCCAACAACAATGTTCTCTATTTTATCACCTTGTTTAGAGTCTTGGTAATCTATTTGTCTGCCTGCATTTCTTTAGGACGTCCCACCTTTTTCCCCTCAGTATAAACACATGCCATAAACTGTAAGCACCATCCCTTCATGACCCCGAGAAAGATTAATAACTGAATGAATGAATGAATGATTGATGGCCCTATTTTCAGCCAGCACAAGCTGTGTTCCCATCGTTTGGTTTTTCCCTGACCTTAAAATTTGTTTTTTACTTGTACAGGTAGGAGGAGAGGTGCAAACAGAAAAAGTGAGGCAGTGTAATGCGAGTTGATGGTATTTTGGTGGAAACTGGGTCTTAGAGAGCGCTGATAATAGGCATCTCAGAAACACGTGGGTTTCACTTCACCACCAATCTATCAACAGGCGCAAAGTAAATGCTTGGAGCTAGTAATTTCCACAGTATCTGTTGTCTACAGCGGATTTATACTGGTCAAATAACGATGTATGATGTAACCATTTACAACGTGAAATACAGTAGAATTAAAACTGAAATAGCGTTGGACTAATGCGATCATATAAATGGCTTCATCAACATTTTTTATTACATGTTTTTATCATCATTGTAAAAATTAAATAAAAACCCATACCATCAGCCTTCAGATTCGTGGTTCTGTGTGCTCACATCGTGTTAATCGGCACCATCCGGACAGCGTCTTTCCAGTTGTCGGGCTGTTGTTTTTTTGTCATGCTTCACTGTGATTGGCTCAGCTGTTTCAGAGCGATGAGACTAGTGATGTGGCTGGCTGAGTGTACCCTCTGACCCAGACCTTTTGCACCTTGCGCTGCTGCATATTCATGAACCAAAATAGCAGGGGCTCTTGGAGACGGACGCACAGTCTGTGTGCCCACTTTGCACTTGTGGTTAGAATAGGGCCCTGAATAAGCTAAGGGGAGTGCTATGGCTAAGAGTTACATTTTTATCTTTTAAAGTAGTAGCAGTAAATTAGGTCAAGATGGTCAAAATGTCCATTCTGCAAAGAATTCTAGCTTTAACTGCCTTCTGTTTTTTTTTTCCTCAGGATCGGAGTGGCCTTCACTCGCTGCTACGGAGATACCATGGAGATCAAAACATTTGGCAAGTCAGAGAGGTACGTCTAACCCTGAGAATCTCTTAAATGACAAATACCCATGCAATAAAAACATGGCATCTAGACTGCAAAAAGAAAAATAATTGTGAAAGCTATCTGTGAAAAAGACATTTTCACGTCTGTATTGGGAGTTCATAGTGAGATTAACACGAGTGCCTTTCTTTCCTCTCTCAGATACAAACTGCTTCATGTGTTAGAGTTTGATGCCGACCGCAGGAGGATGAGCGTCATATTGCAGACTCCTTCAGGTAACTACACCTCAAACTACACTGTGTTTTTTTGGCATTATTGACAAAATATTGACCGCAGCATAGTGGTGGGTGAAAAAAATCGATACAGCATAGTATCGCGATATTTTGCGTGGCAGTATTGTATCAATACATGGACGTCAAGTATCGATCTTTTATGATATCAACTAGTAACCTCTTATCAATCCTATGACGGGCCCGGCTGTCATTCAGACATTGTAGTGGGCTCAGTCTTAAAGCTACTGTGAAGATACTGGTATCATATGAAACTATAGAACCTAAGGAATCCATTGGTACCAATGCCATGCTAGCTTGTCAGGAAGAACGCTAAATAACACCCTTCAAAGTTACGCAAAAATTTGGCGAGGAAAACTGGCATGGCCCTTTTCAAAGGGGCCCCTTGACCTCTGACCTCAGGATATGTGGATGAAAACTTTCACACTAAACAGAGCGAAAACTGTATCTGAAAAAAAGGTAATAAATTGCAATACATCGCAATATATCTTATCGCAATACTCAGCATATCGCAAAATGTTTAAAATCGCATTAACATCATTAAGTGTCGTATATTATTGTATTGTTGGGCCTTTGGTTATTCCCATCCCTACATCAGTAACTAACAATGAAAGCTTGATCATATTTAAACAGAAGACTGGAGATCCAAAAGCGTGAAAGGCTAATTATAAAAGCTAATAAAAGAAAAACAAATAAATGCTAATAAATTGAAAATGCATTAAAATGGTTTGAGAGAAGGGAAACTAATATGTTAAGGTGTTTCATGAGTTAATATCATGCACAAATGTACAGTTTTTCATTGTATTCATAGTATTTTCACAAGGTGTATATGTGTTTATTTACTTAATATGCTTTCTTCTTGCTGTCTTGGCTTTCAAGGAGGCCAAGTGCTGTTCACCAAGGGTGCAGAGTCGGCCATTTTGCCTTGCACTACCAGTGGCGAGATAGAAAAGACAAGACTGCACGTTGACGAGTTTGCCTTGGTGAGAATTTTTTCTACAAAATGTTTGAATTGTGTAGATTGTCTCAATATGTTCCCCATTATCTTGCACTATTACTGCTATATTACACATCCATCCAGTGGGTAGAGTTATGCTGATATGTTCCCTACACTTGATCAACATACGTATCCTATTCTTATAGGTTAAATGTGTTTATTTCGGGTGAGTCACAAACTACCTGTGAGATTATATGACTAACGATCTCCCATACAAAGGAGGGTAGACAAGCAGAACTTTGAGACACCTTGAATAAACTAGATATACCACATTTGCCACGTCAAATAATTTCTTCACAGAAAAAAATCCTCAATCTTATAATGAAACCTTCCAATATCTGACTCTGAAATGCCTCGTGATGCATATGTTTAGAATTGCGTGTCTCTGTGTGCGTAGGCCTGGCATTTCCCGGCCCGGCTTTGAAGTGATTACTTTTGGCTCTGTTTCTCTGTGTTCCCATTAGACTGTAAATTCTTCACCACAACAGCCACATACACAAACACAAACGCGCACACACACACATATCCGGCCCCCACATCATGTCATTGGACGTCAGTGCCCAGGAGTCGGTTCTCTGGACTGGGTTGATTTGTGGTCGTCTACCCCTCAGGCTGGTCCTGTGATTTAAAGCCGAGCTTTCATAATTTGTTTTTCTGTTCTTTCTCGCTGTGCTTCCGTTCGTCTCGCTTTCCTTCTCTTCTTCTCCTAACCTCATCTTCTTGACTTACTCACGTTTTCCTCTCTACACAAACTTGTCCTTTCATTTTTACATTTATCATTTCCATCATCATAACATCTTTCTTTATGTCCTCTCTACTTTTCATTTATTTTTCTTTATTCTGACACGTGTGTCCTGTTTTTTTTTCTCTACCCATCACCCACCCTACTCCTCCCACTGCAGAAAGGATTGCGGACCTTGGTTGTAGCGTGTCGCCACTTCAGCCCAGAGGAATACATTGAGGTGGACAGGCATCTGAACGCCGCCCGCACCGCGCTGCAGCAGAGGGAGGAGAGACTGCAGGAGGCCTTCAGCTTCATCGAGAGAGACCTGAATGTGCTGGGAGCAACGGGGGTTGAGGACAAGTATGGAGACTAACAAATTAATTTGAATATGTTGGTGTTGTCCCTCCTGAAAAACAGTTTTCATCCCCTTACGCATATGACATCTTTCACATCAAGGAGAAATCATACATTTTATCAGTACATTCCAAACAGAAAGCAGTAGCACAATGTATTGTCGGATGTGTTTAGGTTACTCTCTTTGCTCACCTCTGATATAGTTGCGTATGTACTGTATATTAAGTGATGGATACGCAGGAAGTAGTTGACTCTGAATCAAGAGTTGCAGGCTTTTGAGCTTTAAATTAAAGCCACTGAATGGTATAAGTGATTAACCATCATCTGAAGTCACTTCAACTGCCCAATTACAATGATATCCAACATACAGTATCATAATGTCAAATTATGGAACACGCATGGTTTTTTTTTTTATCATGTGTTGCCGCTGGCAGTGAGTACATTACATATAGTTACTGTTTGGATTAAACATATGTTTTATTTCCGCATGGTTAGCTTTAACAACAATCTTATGTAATGTGGCTCTAGATTGACGTTTTAGTTCCTCCTGTGCATTTAAAGCCACGCTAGCAGCATGGCTGTATGGATGGCAATGTTGGTCGGACGGTTGGTCAGTTCTCCACTTTGGTCCAGACTGAAATACCTCAACAACTATTGGAGGGTTAGTCATGAATTTGGTAGACATTCATGGTCCCCAGAGGACTAATTGACGTTGGTGAGCTCCCGACTATTCATCTAGTGCCATTATCAGTTCAAAAATGTAAAACAATTACATTCTCATTAGCCTTAGCTACACTTTGTGTTTAGTTCTAATGAGCAAAAGTTTGCATGCTAACATGCTAAACTGGGGGAAACATTGGAAACATACCTGCTAAGCGGCATGTTTTCATTGTCGTTGCAAGCATGTTAGCATTCTGATGTTAGCATTTAGTTTAAAGCATCACTGTGCCTACTGTACTGTAGGTGAAGCCTCACAGAGCCACCAGTATAGCTGTAGACTCTTAGTCTTGTGAATGGTTCTGTTACTAGAAAATCTGCTTTTTGACCATACACTCAATATAGTGGTGTCGGGATGACATATTTTTGTTGGCCAACCCAGGAGTTGGAATCGCCACGGGTTCCCTCAACAAAAAGCCAGTGGGATTTTTCTATTTGATTTTGCATTATTGCACTACATAAACTCTGTGGCAAACAAACGTTTATGATACCTGTATATTTTGTTCAGCAAGATAATCTCCACAAATGAACACCACTTTTATGATTTTTGAAGTGTGAATTCAATTGCCAGAAGTAAAAAGCTAATGTTAGGCTATAAACGAACTACACCACGGTCACATGACTTAATGTCACCACCACTAAGCTAAAGGCGGACCGGTGTTCGGCGTGATGGCGGTTAGTAGTCTCATTCAGCTACTTGTTAGCAACCGCCTTTTTGAAGACGCGTACAGGCTAGGCTACAAGTGGGGTATTTATTGACGGATTTTATATCGTAGACCAAAATGTTAAAATCTCTTAAGCTTGTGTTAACTACAGACCTTATTTCAGGCATCTAACTAAAACCCATTAAAAAAAAAAAAACCCATTGATTTCCAGACGAGGGAACCGGAAGTGCTAAAATGTTAACTCAGTTTTAGGACTCATTCCTGCGGCACTCTATAAAGATGGGAGTTGCTCGGAGCTAGAGGACAAAATAATAGATAACCAAACTGAAGATTATTATAATACAGGAAATAACCAGTAAAACTGTGATGTTGTGAATGAAAAATATTTTGACATCAGAGAAAAACTGGGGTATTATAAAACAATAAGAAACACATGACCGGAAACAGACTTATTAATACAGTGGGTGGGAGAACCTTCAGCAAACAAGCAACAATGTATAGTCAGCGGGGAGAAGGAGACGTCACCTCACTGAGCCTCTCTGGAAATGAATGTTGATATGCTTTTGCATCCGCTCACCATCTGCTCCTCACATAAGCCTCTCCCTTCTCCCTCTCCGTTTATCTCTCTCTCTCTCTTCTTTCTACTGCTCTGTTTCTATATCTGGAATGAATTCCTCCTCAGGCACACATGGTCACAATCAAAGCATATCCTGTATTATGGAAGATGAGACCTAAATTTCTCTCTGTTTTGAGTCTATTTTTTGAAAAAAAATCAGTGCTGTCCAATTTCAGAGCCAGTTTTCACCCTCCTCCTCTCATCAGACATGGATGACATGCAACCATGGATGCCAAGAGCCTGTAGTTTCATGTGTTGAAGTCTGTTCAGACTATGACTATTTATCTAACCATAATGCATGAGATTTTTTTGAAGTAGGTTTGTCCATACTTTCAGACTTTACCTGTCTGATAAAAGGAGCTTTAAGAAATATAGAGTTCTTGCCAATCTCTGAATAGTTGTATTGAATTATGGATATTGTAGTTTACTAGCAAGCCTCCGTGACTTGACCACATTACAACCACAGCAACAAAACAGCAGGTTTAAATGACAGCTACTCTCATCACCTCACCCACGACAAAGTCTAAAACAACATTTTCTTTAGGTATATGTTACCTGGGGATTGACTTAGTGTAATTATATATGATATATGGATCACTTAAAGCTTTGCATATACAGCACAGTGCATGGTTTATATTCCTTCCCTCCCTTTTGTCCCTCAGACTCCAAGACAAAGTCCAGGAGACCATTGAGGCTCTGCGGCTGGCAGGGATCAAAGTATGGGTGCTGACGGGTGATAAACACGAGACGGCGGTCAGCGTCAGCCTGTCCTGTGGCCACTTCCACAGAACCATGAACATCCTGGAGCTTCTGCAACAACGATCTGATAACGAGTGTGCTGAGCAGCTCCGCAGGCTGGCCAGGAGGTGAGTGTGTTTGTGATTACATTTTTGACTTTTGAATATACACAGTGTATCTTAAAATACATCTTGAAGCCTTGTGTTCTGATAACAATGGAGCTCTTTCACTATTAGATTAAGAGTTTGGTCTCAATTGGATGCCATTTATTTGATTGATGTCCTATTGTTACTGTCTGCATCAGTGTAAAACGGTCTGGATCTCAACTTGTTCTCATGTTTTTATGATTTACAAAAAGACTTTGGAATACTGTCCAGTTTTCTAGAGGCCAGTTTGTGGAAATGGAAAAGTTTCTGTGAGAAAATTCAGATCAAGGCAGGCTGAAAATACTGCAGTTTCATAAAAAGCAGCATACAAATCAGAACAGTCTCTTTGCTTTGGATACTTTGAAAAAGACCTCGTACAGGAAGGAGCAGCCATTACTATAGTGATTTAAGCGGTGTTTGTTTGTATACTGGTTTCCGACATAGTCTCGCTCTGAAACTGGACCTAAATATTTAAATTCCATCTTTGGGTCCTACAATATACTTACTTTGCATCAACAACTTTGCATATTAAACAAAACATCCATGTAACACGTTAACATGCTGGTCAGTGAACCTACAGTAAAATCTAATATGGTATTAGTTTGTAGTAGTTGCTAGTGGTTCTTTCCGTTCTTCTCCTTATCCATCTCCTCCTCTTATATTCTGTTCTCTTGTGACTCTCTCTTCTCCATTTCTTTCCAGGATAAAGGAGGACCACGTCATACAGCACGGGTTAGTCGTGGATGGGGCCAGTCTGTCGTTAGCGCTGAGGGAACACGAGAAGCTCTTTATGGAAGTGTGTAAAAACTGTTCAGCTGTGCTGTGCTGCCGCATGGCCCCGCTGCAGAAAGCTAAGGTACCAGTCCAGTGCCACACACACACACACACACACACACACACACACACACACACACACACACACAAATACATTACCCTCATGTCCAGATGTCAATGTTACTTTGTTCTGTCCAGGTGGTGCGCCTTTTTAAAACCTCCCCAGAGAAACCCATCACTCTCGCTATTGGGGATGGAGCCAATGATGTCAGTATGATACAGGAAGCTCATGTGGGCATAGGTAAACACTCACCACACACACACACACACACGCACACACACACAATATGGTCTCTAAGTCTTGAACTGTATTCTGCAGTGTGTCCTCCAATATATGTGTGTGTGTGTGTGTGTGTGCATGCGTCTCCAGGTATCATGGGGAAAGAGGGTCGTCAGGCCGTGAGAAACAGTGACTATGCAATTGCCAGGTTTAAGTTCCTGGCTAAACTTCTGCTGGTCCACGGTCACTTCTACTACATTCGAATAGCTACCCTTGTACAGTACTTTTTCTACAAGGTAAATAACTGAACTTTATCTGCACATGCTTTTATGAAAAGTTATGATAATCCAGTGTTTTGAAAAATGCTATTTAAATAATGGTATATAGCACTTTTCAAAACATTGGATTGCATTCCTTGAGCAGAGTAAGTCTTTAGGAGCTCAACAAGTCTGTTTGGCAATGTCTCCTTCCTCTGCAATGTTTTTAATGTTTCGTTCCTTCACTCTGTCTTTTCTAGAATGTGTGTTTTATCACGCCCCAGTTTTTATACCAGTTCTTCTGTCTGTTTTCACAACAAGTAAGTCTCTTTATCTCTGCATCCCTCCATTCTCTCGTGTGTCATTGAAGATTTGTTTGTGGTTTTAATGTCGCACAGTCTGTCATTGACTTCATAGAATGCATTCTTAACTATACCAAAGGTTTCTTTTCCAAACTCGTCTCGCAACGAGGCAGTTTGATATCCAGTTTGATTTACATTTTTTAATAAGTTTCAAAATGCTCAACAAGCCAGAACTTTGTTGAGATTCAGTCATGACTTGGAGCCATTAAAAGTCGCTGCAACATTTAAACAGTGAATCTCACATTTGCATGTATTTAAACCCTATTTATGCAGCATAGCTTTAGAACTTAAGTTAGATGATTTCTCAAACTATTATTGGCAATAAGTCTGTTGCTAAAGCTTTAGTTTGTTATTAAGGTTATTACTTTGGTCCTAGGAAAAAATTATATTGGTTGTTTTGCATACTGTATGTCTCAGTTAATGGGTTGGTGTTGAATGAAACGCTGTCTCTGTCCATCCCAGACTCTGTATGACAGTGTTTATCTGACACTGTACAACATCTGCTTCACCTCGCTGCCCATCCTGGTGTACAGTCTGTTTGAACAGCTGGTCCATCCACACGTACTGCAGAATAAACCCGGCCTGTACAGGTAAGGTTACATGTAATCTGTAGATGCACACTCTAGATAAACATTAACTGTTTGTGGGAAGCTTTCATATATTCAGAAAAATCTGTGCATCTACCATAAATTCAATAAATACAGTAACTTGTTTTACACTATAAACACCATTTACATGCACTATTTTTCTGCTGTTTACCAAAGATGGCTAATAGGAAATTTCTGAAACATTTTATTTAAGATCAAGCAAAAATAGTTTGCTTTTGTTGACATCTGTGTACTATTTGGTCTATAATTCAGTAAACATTTTTCTTGAGTCACTCTGGAAATTACCATAATTAGCATATTCATCACAGTGAAACATGACAGTGATACAGTATAACCTCTAAGAAATTTAAAAGAAAAACTGTTTGTATCCGACAGGGACATCAGTAAGAACTCTCTGCTGTCTTTCCGGACGTTCCTGTACTGGACTCTGTTGGGCTTCTGTCACGCCTTCGTCTTCTTCTTTGGATCCTACATACTGATGGGAGAGGACACCACACTTATGGGGAATGGACAGGTGTGTACTTGGCTGTGTGTGTGAGTGATGTACTGTATGTTTATAATACAATCACTAGAAAAGAAATTGTCCTTATTGGACAGGGACAATACATAGGAATTGTTACACTTAATTAAAGTGCAACCGATGCAATGTATATAGGACTTGTAACCATAGCTAATTTGCACACCTTGTCCTGCTGAGAGGATTTTCCAAACAATGTTAGGAAAATGTTGCTTTAGGAAATGAATGGTAGGATAGAAAGAAATGTGTGTGTGTGTGTGCATGTCATGATGAGTTATTGTTAATGATGGGGCTGGTTGCCTGCTGGTTTTCTTCAGTCACTCCTTCCCTTAAACTCACTCTTTTCTTATCTGTTTCTTCCTCATTCTGTCTTTTTGTTTAACAGCCTTGTATACAGTCTGTTTGTCTCTATTACTGTCATTCACTTGTTGATAATGTAATTTTACCTTTTCTTCTTATCACATCTTCGGTGTCTCTTCACCAAATCTCCTTCCGTTTTCTTTCCTGCTGCATATCTTTGCCTTTGCTGTCTCTCTCTTTGAAGTTTGGTATTACAGAAAGCACTCACTCCCTTTTTGCTCTCTCACTCGCTTGTCTTTTTCTTCCATCTTTTTTTGATTTCTCTTTTTTCCTTCTGCCTTCACGCTGTGCATGTCTTCAGATCTTGCGAGCTAACAGGCAGCTGGTAAGAGTCTGCTCTACAGTTGAATGCACGTCTCCTTGGGGGGTTAATGAGAGGACTATCAGGATGATTCCTAAACATATTGTTGTCTTGCTAATGGTGATTTATAAAAAAAAAAAAAGAAAAGAAAAGATGATTTTTCATACCTATACCTATGCTCTACAGTATATTTACATGTTGACAGATTTTGTTTTAAACATTGAAATGAGCAGTATGATGGCAGTTATAAAACATGCAGTGGCTCATTGAACCCTGATGATTCTGATGTATGCAATCAGTTTTGATTTCTCAATTTTATCTTAATTTAATTGTGCGTTCAGTTCTCAGTGCTATGCATCCTGCTCAAATACAGTATTAGTAACCCTCTGTTGAAAAACGCATTAATTCCAATTTTTTAATACACATTTACAGACTATAAAAAGGCATATAAACAGCACACAGGCTTCAAACATATACTCATCTCGTCCAGTTATGTACTGTAGATTTGTCTCATAGGCCAACAGATGCAGAGACAATTTGTTTCTCACTCTGCTGCATCCACTAACTTGATTATGTTTTCAAATGTTAGAATAACAAAGGTCAGTTCCTACTTTGATTGTGACAAATCTGAAAAAGGTGCCAGGTTATTGATGGTTAAATAGGCCCATGTTAGTAGATCATTAAAAAACAAGTAATGTTATCAACAAAGTGGATCCACAGAGCAGAGTTTGTACTTTGGTAAAACGTTTTGTTTTTTATGGTTGTTTGTTTGTTCTTTATGCCTCCGCGACAGCCGTGGCCAGAGGCATTATGTTTTTGGGTTGTCCGTCCGTACCTACGTGCAATCATCCATCTGTTGAGGGAATGTCTTTAAGTTTGGCACAAACAACCACTTGGACTAAATGATGAACTGATTGGAATTTGGTGGTCAAAGGTCACTGACCTCACAAAACACATTTTTGGCCATAACTCATGTATTCATATGCTAATTATGATCATTATAATTTCACACAAAAGTCTAATAATATGAAAGTGTGAGGTGATGACATTTTAGACCGACATGGATGTAAACTGCAACTTGACCGGTTATTCTAGTTTGATTTAGATATAAATGAACTAGAACTTGATCAATATTCCAGGATGGTTGTCTGCTCCCCTGAGTGTTTCTGTGGATACATCTTAGTCCTCTCACTATTAGGTTTTGAGTGTTCAGACTCCAGCAGGGTCTTGAATTGGCTGACAACAAACAATGCCCCCCACAGCTCTCAACCTACAAGTAGAGTGATTCTCATAAGAAGTGGTTGAGCTACTGATGGTAGTCGCACAGTCGGAGGGCAAGGCCTCATTATAGGCACCGTAACACCACTCAGCTTGTTAACTGAGGCCGATGCCTTATAGACGTTTTCTCTCCATTGTACAACTGAAGCACAACCCTGCTCACCTTGTCTATTCTGCCTTGACTCCCAACTTTTACCCAGATTTGTGGTTTGACTTGAACAAATTATAGTATTATCAGTAAATATCAAATACAGCAACTGTGACTGGTGTTCTTTGGTATCCATTATTCATTGTAGTGAAATGCCAACAAAATGTCATAGATTTATATTTCAATGATTTACAACCTCGTACTAACCTAATAGTGCTGAGTCAGAGAGGAGAAATATTATGTTTATTAGTTAATTATTGACAACAGGAAGAAGATATGCAAAGTATCATAGTTGCATATTAACAGATCGACCATACAAGGACCTTACCATGTTGTTATTTTGCTAGGAACTGGGTCCATGCATGTAAACATAGCTGTGTTTTTGTCATAGTGTAATAATGTTGACAGTTTTATTAACAGTTTTATATCTGTTTCATAGATGTTTGGGAACTGGACATTTGGAACGCTGGTCTTTACTGTCATGGTCATCACAGTTACATTAAAGGTAAGTTACACCCAACGTTTTCAGAACGGTATTAACTCATATTTTAAGATTTTAACATATTTTTTATTCCACACATCCTCTACTGTATTTCATATCATGGAATATATATCATGTACCTTTTACCTTAAACTTTACTTTCTTTTATATCTAATGTTGCTATAGCAACTACTATACTTCTGTTATATTCAGCTGTAAAAATGCATGATATTTTTCTTCTTTTTCTATTTAGACAGTGAGATATTAGTGTAGGGAGTGTTTGGTTTATGTAGCTGAATGTATGCTACATGTCCAGCACAAAACAGCAGAAATCCAAATCAGTCGAAGAATGAATAGTTGGTAAAATAAAAAGTCTAGCGTGTAGCATGCTAGAGACTCCGATATTATACTCTGGATGCTGTGTGCATCAGCTGAGATCTGTGTGTAACATGTCTGGGTCCTCATGGACACACAGTCCCAATATGAAATACTGCATGTTGTGAAGTATATCGATGATGTCAGTGGCCATAAACATGAAATTGTTTGTCACAGGTTGGGGTCAAGGTCTTTTTCACAGCACAGGAACAGATTGCTGTGGTTCATTGATGCCCTAATTGTCCCTGTCTCAGTGTTTTACACCTAGCTCTCTTTTTCTTCCCCCTCCTATGTATGTGTGTTTGTGTATGCATGTATTAACAGCTCGCTTTAGAGACTCATTTCTGGACGTGGATGAACCATTTTGTGACATGGGGTTCGATTGCCTTCTACTTCATCTTCTCTCTCTTCTATGGAGGCATTATCTGGTAAGAAGAGATTCTTACAAAGTTCATTTTTTTATTCTATTTTGTACAAGACACCGCTTTCACACTCAAATAAAATGCTTTGCCATCGTGTGACATGGTCTCTCTGCTCAATCTACCATGTAGGCGTATCATAACACCTCTTATATTATCCCTACATTGGGAAAACACATACTGCAGAATAAAGTGCAGCGGCTAAACACTATGGCTGTCTTGCAAAAGAAAAACAAAGCAAAAATTAAAGTGTTAAGTCATCACATTTGCATTGTTCCACATCCTTTCATGTTATAGTTAATGATGGGAAATGAAAGTAAGTGGACAGTTGAGTACATAATGGGACTTACAGTAAGTCTACCTTCTAAATTCCTCTTAGCTCATACTTAGTCAGCATAGGGTTCCATATGACTTAAAATGCCTAGATGAAGAAGACATACAAATCTTTTTTACATCTAAAGATGAATAGACGAGAATCTCATATTCTGTATATTATATTATATATATATATATTATAAATCATCAAACACAAGTTGCTCACTGATATATATTTAAGTAATTATTTACTTTAAATAATATTATTATTTTTCCTTCCCCAAAATTCTTGTTCAAAGGGATTCACCTATAGTAAGAGAGGTGTATAGGTTGTGTACATGCATTATTAGCCCGATGCTGATGCTGAGGCTCGATTGAACGGGCTGATTTACACCAGATTCGCTGATCTTGTCACTTGGCAGATAATCACTGAGGCTTTGTGAGAAACAGCTGTGATTATCTGAGAATGTGTTTGATTGATCTGATCAGTCAGTCTTAACCACTTTACTCAATCCAGTCAACTCATAGACTGGTCAGAGCCATCCTTATAATATTTCACCCAGGATTTACATTAGCCGGCATATGCCTGCTTTTTGCCAGCAGTTTTTCAGCAGATGAAATTATCAACGGTGAAAATCTCCTTTGGGAAATATGCCAAATAAATAAATTCATCAATAGCATATTAAATGGCCTATGTGACCTATAAGATGTTGCCAAGACAACTAGGCAGCAGCTATCGATTATTTTAGTAATCAAGAATTCTACAGATTATTAAACGAATCCTCGATGCAAAGAATTTGTATCGATGATTTTTAGTAATCAAATTACTCAAGGAATCATGTCAGCCATAGCTACAGCCCTACGAGCCACACAACATTATTTTGACAAACGCAGAATTCAGACCGACCAGCCTATTTTTTTTTATTTTCCCCGCTTCTTCATTTAACTTACTTTCAAGTTATGTCAAATGTAGGCTATTATATGGCTATTTAAATATATATTAAACATATGTCCGGTAGTTGTTCTATATGGCTGGACTTCTGGAACATTAACGGCCTAGCGTAAACCCTGCTTGGACCCTAATTGATGTTTGAGATGTGATATCTGCACAAGTTGTTAAAGTCTGTGGTGTCTGGGAATAATTGAATAATTCTAAGAGCACGACTCCAACAGCCAGTGAAACCTGAATTTACAGTGAACAAAATGCAAAATGAGACGAACCACGCTGCTTGAAAAATGGCTATTTTTGTATCCTTTCTCCTGCAGTATTAAACCATTGTGTCCCTTCCACTCCCTTCCAGGCCGTTCCTCCACACCCAGGACATGTACTTTGTATTCGTACAGCTGCTGTCCAGCGGTTCAGCTTGGTTTGCCATCATCATCATTGTCATAACTTGCCTCTTTCCTGATGTGGTGAAGAAGGTCTTCTATCGACATCTGCAGCCCACCAGCACACAGAAGAGTCAGGTAACATGGGGAGGAGGGGCAGAAAGTACCAGAGAAGACTTTTACAAGCTGTTTGTTTTCTAGGAACCTTTGTAAAGAAGTCCAGTCATTCCTCTAAAGTTGATTTTACTTTGTACTAAGTCTTGTACGTTTTTACTTTTTCTTTCAAATTGGCTGGGATTTAAAGAGGCTCATCCAGCATTTATCTGTTTATTTCCCAGAGGTTTCACATGTCCTACACCCTGCTGGCCTGACTCCAAGGTGCAGTGTAGTCACTGTTGATCACAGCAGTTCTCAACTCGCTGTTTTAATATTTTTTTTTAGTGAAACTTTTTGTGCTATCCTGCATTTCTCCTGGGTGTCCACTCTGCAGTAACTACTGGGGAATGGTAGATGTTGTCTTTGCTATCTTTGTTCTCAATAGCAGTTTAGTTTTAGTAATCTTGGATGTGTGATTAGCATCCATTTACAGACTGTAACTTGCATTGGTTTAGCTAAACTGTGGTTTTGTGACCGAAGCCAAGGTTACCTTCTTTTTTTGTCAAAATCATGATTTTAAAAAGGCTGAAAAGCAGAGGATGAGAGAAGGAAATCAGACGTAGAATATAAGGTCAGGTTTGTAGAACAAACTTTCTTTCATAAAGAAATCAATCATTTGGCAAGTGGAATCAAAAACACTTACTTTATTTAAATCAATGGGACCAATCGGACACTAGCTACTTCAGTACCACAGTTGTAAGATAATCACATCAACTGTTTTAGGTGAAGAATGCTAAAAAGTAATTGCTATAGTTGTGGGTTTTTTTCTATAAGGTCTGCAGGCTCAAAAAGTAAAACTTATTAAAAGTAATGAAATTGCACAGGGAAGGCCAAACACATTCCAGTAGTTAAACTGTCTCCTTTGTGCAATGTTAGATTTAATACTTATTCATACTTGTATCACACAAATGGAATTGATATTTCCTGTAAAGTGACAAGAGCCTGCAGGGAGGAAATAAAGTAAAATGTCAAGGTAACTCAAATTCTTAGACACAGAGGGAAAATATTCATTATTTTCTCAGCCTGTGGTCACGAGTTACGCACTTCTTTACAGGAACCAGCATGGTGTTGAGTTGCACACACACACGCCGCATGACTTCTTTTTAATCCAATACACACAGATAGACAAACACACAGTGTGCATGGTCACCTCTCAGCAGAGCCACGCTGTTATTGTATTGATTTGTCCAGCTGGAGATTGTTTATGTTTTATCTTATTCCTTCCTCCTTTCCAAACTTTCCTCTCGTTTCTCAGAAAACAATGACCTGCCTTTTCCAATCCTGTGTGGTGTTTCTGCTCTAACCTTTGTCCCGTTTTGTCTTTGTGTGTATGTGTGTGTGATTCTGAAAGTGGGTACAGTTTTAAATGTGTGTGTGTGTGTATGTGTGTGTATGAGATCTATATTTCTAACCTGTGTGTGTGTTCTTCCTCCTATCCTCTCTGTGTATTCTCCGGGTGTAGATGTATACCAACCGCGTGGCGATAGGTGATGACTTCATCGCTCTGCAGCCTCTGTCCAGAGCCAAGAGCCAGCTGGGCAAAATTAGGTAGAGGAGATAAAACTGATTCAGACCTGGGCTTAAAATACATCTAAAAATCAATTCAAATAAAACAAGCATCCCAGGAGTGCTTTATTCAAAAGCAATATTCCTACATTTTTATTTTTAGGGATGCATCTGTATATGTTTGTGAGTAGTCAGCCAACATTATTGGCTTGTCCCGTTTCCCTGCGTAGATGCTGCTCTTCTTATTATAGCACTTTTGCAAACCACCGCAGGGCAACATTTTGCAAACATCTTGTGTTAAAATGTATAAAATCAGTGACTTAATGACGATATTACAGGTCTAATGTTTCTTTGCATTGCATGTTCACATTTAAAATAACAGAATATGATTGGTACCACATTAAGCATGTTGCATACCTTTCTTCGTCGCATCTACTACTAAACCAAACACAACTTTAAATGATATCCCTTAACAACTAATTGGTGTTCTTTTTCATATACTTAATATGCAAATTTCAGACTTACGATTAACTGTGAATGGTCAATAATATACTTGTTTTGAAAAGTTTTATGTCCGATAGTATGCAGACTGTCTTAAAAGTTTTAAACCTTCTGAAACATGTAATTGTAGATTATTGATGCAGATGTTAAGATGCTTTTCAAAATCAGTTTTTTAAAATCTAATTTACAGAACATGGATGGACAGCTTTGAAAAAGTAGAAACATTGCTTTATGAAACAAGCGCTCCTGTTTATGATCATTCAGACAATATTGAAACGTTGTTTCTCCCCAGGTCTGGACTTAATTTAGTCCCACTGAGGCCTGTTTCTAACACTGGCAGTACACTGACTGCAGAGTCGTGTGCTGTTAATGTTGGAACAGTTACTTTTCTGTTATATCTGTGACTGCATGCCCTGGACAAGCCAACCAGCATTCTCCGTGATTGGGATGGGGGAAGGGGCGGGGGATAAACATATTTTGGGGCTTTTTGGGGTAGGACATAATGCAAAACAATATGACATCAAGCATTTCAGCTGCTGCATGTGTTGCATTTTAGTGAGAGGCTAACGTAAAGAATATGTTCTGAGACGTCCACCACTCCTGCCTGTCACAGCATGTCATTACTCCACCCACTGCATGAACAAACAGATGAATGAGTGAGCGAATGAATGCCTTAGTTGTCTTAATTTTTTTCTCTCCCCTCAGCACTCATTATAGTGTGATAGCAATGTTGTCATACAGGGACTATCTGAGTCGTTCTGTCTGTGACATCCTGCATCTGTCCTGAATCAGAGCTCCTGGTCAGACCCGCCTCCTGACCATCAGCTAGTGGTCTCGTCATACAACCTCAAATCTGGCATGCCAAAATCATGTTAAAGTGACACATCATACAGTCGCATGGTGCAGCCCATCACACCACCACTTTTATCTATAGCATGGTCCGTCCTCTTGACATAGTATCAGACACCCTCTAACTGGGTCCACCTCTTGATACACCCTCCTTAGAATCCAGACCACCTGCATGGCTCCAGCAGACCCACAGCACAAGACTGATGCCCCACTACAGCTGCATGACAGATTGGTCTGGGCCGCCTTGTACAGCAGCATGACACTGTCCTTTTGGAAGCATGACACCCTGGTGTGTTATTTTCACGGCTGTTTTATCTCGTGCTGTCATAGCAGATATCACTTTAAACATTCCTGCAAGGGAAATGCTAACAATAGTGTGAGCCCTCTTAGGTGAACGGACTGCTCGGTCTTGACTGAAATGTTGAGTGTTGAAATATGTCGGGTTAATATTCTTGTATCTGGAAGTATTTTGTCTTATGTTTTATAGGTGCAACGATTAGTCAACTAATATAGCAGCTATTATAATAATCCATGAATCGTTTCAGTCGTTTTTGAAAGAAAAAATAGTCTCTGATTCCCAAATTATGAGGATTTGATGCTTTTCTTTGTCATGTATGATAGTAAATTCAATATCTTTGGGTTTAAAGGCCTTTACACACCGGGGGTGTGACGAATAAACAACATGAAAATGCGAAATACTCGCCTGCGAAAATTATATATCTAGGGCTTTATTTGTTGCGAAAGGTAAGAACAGAAGGAGTGGATCTGGTCTGCGCTGCCTTTGTCAAGGTTGAAAGGAGTAATCAAGTTTGCTGTCCTGGTTCGGACTACGGAGCGCCCGTGTTGTATAGGCGCAACTCAACCCGTTCCACACGTCGTGATTGGTTGATGCCTTTATTCGTCGTGCGGAGGATCAGTAAATCTACCTTGTTTCGGAAAAAAAATTGATGCGCTTTTTCGCCACGTAATATTCACGTTCTGTGTGAAAGTACTCATGACAAAAACAACAGTTCAAAATAATATATTAACGTGCGACTTAATCACGTGAAAAAACGCCCCTGGTGTGTAAAGGCCTTTAGACTGATAGTCAGAAGAAAAACATGCGATTCTTAACACATTACCTTGGGCTCTGGGACGTTGTAACGGGCATTTTCTGATATTTTAAAGACCAAATAATTAATCGAGAAAATATTCTGCAAATTAATTGATAGTGAAAATAACAGCTATCTGCATCCTTACTGTGATTAATATAATTTCAAGGCTAATGTTTGCTGATGCATATCTGTATCCTTACAGCTATATGGCACGTTAACTCTGATGGTTCTGTAGCACTTGCTGGGGACTGCTACTCTGTATTTATAAAAAATATTGGCCTAGTTTTATGTTAACACATCGCTAAAACTAATGCAGTCTAATCCATCAGCCCTCCAGTAAACCCTACCTTCACATAGGTTTTATGCATACTTTATTGAAACTGTTTTAGAGAGGTGTGATTCAACTTATTGGTCATTTTTGGAGGCTGTAGTTTTTGGTGCTGTTGAACTGTAAATCAAGCAACTCTCAAAAACAGTTTCAACAAAAACTGATCTTTTCTTACCTTCATAAAGTTAGGATTACTTGCAGTAGTTTTAACGAGATTTATCCAAAAATCTGGCAACTGAGTGTATATTCCAAGTCACTAACAGTATATGCGATGCAGGTCCCATCCCACAAACTCAATGAGCTGAAACAAACTGTAGACTGGCTGATCATAAGTGCTGTTTGCATTATGGTAAGGGAGGGCACAAAGCACATTATGCAAAAGAGATCCTATTTCCTCAGTTTGAGTAATTTGTTTGTTGCACTCAAGATACTCGTACTGGCTTCAAAAGCAAAGCATGCATTCATTTTTATGTGCTGTATTACGCAATTTATTCAGTTGTGTTGAAAGAGTTCCAGTATCTATCAGTCTTTTTTTTCTTAATTAGATTAGAGGGAGGTACAGTAATCGCTGAAGAAGCCAGAGGGCTCTCCTGGGCTTTCCATTGTTTGTCTACTCCGTAGCTCTGATAGATTCAGCAGCAGGTTAATTGGTTTGGATACTAATAGATTTGCTCTTATCGGCACTAGAAGGATGTGTTTCCCTCGAGACATCTTTCTCGTGCCTGCAGCTTCTTTCTGTGTTCGGTTGTCAGTTGCTTTTGTGAGAAATTAAAGCCCTCCTCCAGTGACCTCATCACCCCCACTCGAATTTTCTGAAAGACCTCTTCTCAAGCAGTGATTTATGATTATCTCACAGTGCAAATTAAGACGAGGTTCAGATCTGTAGCAGGGGAATAAGACCTTGGTGTCTTGATTCAAACAGCAGGAAGTAGCGGCTTTGATTTGCCTTGTAAGCCAAAAATGTGTTGCTATGTTGAAGGTTGTTGGTGAGGTCACTTGTGAAGGGCTTTAAAAAGGGGACCAGCATTGATTTGGTCTTTTTATGTGTATGTGTATTAGAGCGCACTGTAGAGTGAGGGTCAGAAGTGTAATTAACTGCCCCCACTACAGTGCAGCTTGGACTGACTCGCTGACTGACTGACTGTTTGCTGACTAAATAATCTGCTGGTTGGTTTTTAAACAGCACTGAAAAACATATCCACTGTATCTGCAGTCATTTGGTCTTGTATTGAGTTCATAGATTTACAAAACAAAATGTAAGATAATGTGATGGTGAGAGATAATTTCAATTCTTGCCCAAATGAAAATCTCCTCAAAAATATAATTTAAGGCTGAGTGTCCATATAGCGTTTTTTGGGGGTGGGGGGGGGTTTCTGAGCTCAAGCATCTTTTTTCAATTGTTCCCAATAAGTAGAACACCGTATGTGGCCGCCTAGAGAAAAAGCACCGCACCCAACGTCTTTTTCCAGAGCGCTTCGACTTTATTTGTGTGGCCACTCTGAGCGATTCCAGTTGAAATCCTCTGAATTTTT
The DNA here is from genome assembly GCA_916701665.1 of Sebastiscus tertius. NCBI lineage: Eukaryota > Metazoa > Chordata > Actinopteri > Perciformes > Sebastidae > Sebastiscus > Sebastiscus tertius. The sequence goes on along the minus strand of CAKAOH010028094.1, from coordinate 24,012 downwards.
CAGAAGGGCGTTGGTGTCGTCACTGTGAATGAAAGACTCTCCAGCGCCCTGCCAACACTTTTCTGCCAGAAATATGGACATTCTGCGTTAATCATCAAATATTTTTTGATACTATTGCATTTTCATGACGTGTACTTGTTTTCAGAAATCTTCTGAAATGGAAAAGTGAAACTGCATTTGAAACAAGGACTTATCTCTTCTAGGGCTTCACGATTTTGGCGAAAATGATAATCATGATTGTTTTGATCAATATTGAGATCACGATTATTCATCAATTTTAGACAAAATATTTTAATTGCATTTTCACATTTAAATAAACAGAGAACTGCTTTCACTTCCATGGTGGGCTACATTCCTGATAATGTACAAATCAGGGCTGCACGATGTTGGAAAAAACTGACATTGCAAAAAAAAAAAATTCTGCGGAGTATACAGTATAGTGTGAAGAAAATACAGGAATATTCACTCTAAAATTTGTAGGCTACATTTTCAAGTTAAATGCATCAATCAAGTGCATTTTAGGAGCAAAATTAAGAGGCTAGATCTAAGAAGTACTTTGTGCTCTTGTAAACAATTTCAGTGGTTCATTGGTTCAGTGGTTGTATAGATATGAATGGTGATAACGACAAAAAAAGTCCCACCTACAAAGCATGGTAAACGAGACGGGTCGGGTGGGTTGCCGACATCGCCGCAGACCCCTGATGCACTGAGGAAAGTTAATTGTGCAGCCCTAATCTCATCCCGTTACCTCTGCTGACTCAAGACTTAATATGAGACAAAATGACTACTGTGGATATGTCTGCAGTGTGATTGGTTAGTTAGCAGGCTTGCTTTACTGGCTATGTTGCTGTTTGGATGTGTGATCTACCAACAGTCTACCTGGCTGATTGATGAGCTGTATGACTAGCCAGCGGGGCTCACTGTAAGCATCTTGTGTCCTTCAGATGGAAGAGGGTGAGGGTTCAGTCGGCCCAGAATATGACCCTGTTAAAGCCCAGCGGAGCCCAGGGGAGGACAATTGGCACCTGCTAGCTGCTTATCCTCCCCCTGCTGCCCCCGGCCCAGACCCCAGCTCCCCTAGGTAGTACCATACTTCACTCCCATTGTCCCCCTCGTACTGTCACTGCCCCAGCATTATGGCTTCACCCGAAGACCAACCAACCCCTCTGCACCCCCTGACAGCTGCAGTCAACCACATATGTCCTTATATTTGGTTAAAACAACCTGCACCTTCAGTCATGCACCCATGGCTGTGTCACAGCTGCACCTGCACTGCCCTTTTATTTCATATGTAAAAATACTTTTATGTCTCTCTGTCGGCCCTTACTTCCTGTATGAATGGCCCCATCCTCACCCACACATACCCTTCCATGAATAACCTCATCCTTCCCTACACCGATATGACTGACCCTCCCTTACCCAACCATGATTGTCCCCATCCTTTCCTATTCCGGTCTCAATTCACCCCTCTCTGTTGTTGATCAGATCTGGGATCAGAGTTTAGAGAGAGAGAATGCTGTTGGCATGCGGACTTCATTGTCTTTGCTGTATATTTGTTCAACCATCTAATCCCACCATAATTATACTCCATATTGAAGCCTGAATGATATTTCATTGTCTGCTTGTAAGTATTTGACATCTCATATAACCCCTTTTGTGTGATTTTTAAGTACAATTTTGTTGTATAATTTAGGACTTTCGGTGTTTTGTTTCCTCTACATACAGCTCATACTATAAACCCTTGATTATTACATTTTCTTATGCAGCCACAAAGATCTTGCCAAAGATACTCAGCCCTCTTAGTTGTGTAAACCAACATGAGGTTGTGCTAAATGAAAGGACCACACACATGAACTTGAGCTGAACTCTATGGCTAATATAGTAAATCCGCCAGGGAATGATGTCACCCATATAGCTGTCACTTAGGTCTGGGCCATTTTACGACAGAACCTTTAAGTCAGGCGCCATTTTCTCGGAAAACCTCAGTTTACAAGAGAACTATTAATCGTAAGGTTTGGCCTGGTTTTGCTCCCGGCATCATATTGCTGCTGCTTCTCTAGAACTAAAAAACGACTCGCACCAAACAGTCCCTCAGGAACATACTTCTTTCTCGTTCATCTCTCTCGTAAACAGCATTGGAGAGCAAGTTTTACTGTAACATGACTGCCACTGAAAACCGCATCATCTCAACTCTGCCTGGCATTGCTTCTGATTTACAGTACAAGCCCTGTGATGAATGCTTGCTGCAGATTGATTCGATTGGTAGATTAACGCAAGCTAAATCAGTCATCTTAGAGTTAATGAATAGCTGACAGTATTTATCACCCGTGTGGTCTCACCAGCATAGATACACCAAGGACACTTCACCAACAGATAAACAGTAGTCTAGGATACATTACCATCCACGGCTGCAGCTGTGGCTTGGCTGCTGCCGCTGCGATAACTGTGGTTTGGACTGTAAGTGCATTTGGAAAAATCACATTCTACAACTTTTCTCTTTGCTCAAGTGGCGACTGTTGTGTTTCAGTCACAAGAACAAATCTACTTTCCTTTTTTCAAAAAAGGAGAACAATTCGAATAGAGGACGAGCAAAACCACACATTCATTATCCAGCGACACCTGACCTTGCTGGAATACATCACATTGTCCTGTCAGTGTTTTGCTGTCGGCAGCCAAGAAGCAAAAGTTTGGTTTCATGCCAACAGTGTCTCCAATTTCTGCTGCAGAGAGATGTCACAACGACAACATCACAATCCAAAGCACTGTGGAGTACACAGGTCACACATTCAGCTACAAAATAGGACAAATTTGGGCTTTATCACAGGAGATGTCATCAAATGATAAAATATGGAAGTTGTTTCCTAAAAAAAGCACGATAAACCTCGACTTGCTGATTGTGGACCATAACAAGCATCTTAGTGTCTACTTAGCTCGAATAGCTTACACTGGAAGAAACTCAAGTTGTATAATTTTACATAGTCGAAAAGTTGCTTAATCTTAAGAAACATCTCCACAAAAAACGCCTGTGATTGATAATAGCAAAATGTAAAAATTGAAGCTGATTTATGGACTTATAAGAACCACACTGAAGTTATTCTGAGGTTAAACTATACTTATGTAGTCCCGTTATGCTGTAGAAAAGGAGCGTACAGGATGCAAAACTATATGAGTGTAAGATCACACTCCGTCTCTGTCTCCTCTTTGTCTCGCTGCTCTTCACTTTCTCTCTTCTCTATCGCATACCGTCTCTCTCTCCGGTGCTGACTCAGATGAACAGAGCCACCTGACCCTGCAGGTTTCTCGGCAGCAACTTCATTCAGCTTTCTCTCCACCAATGCACCTCTGGCTCATTGAAAAGTTTGATTAGTCATAAAATATATTTTTTCAGTCTTTTTATTTAGACAGTTAGAGATTTCTTTGCAGTGAATGTCAACTTTTACATTAATACAGACGATATGTTGGAGTTTTGCAGTGGTTTTTACACATATAAAAGGAATAAGGTCAGGATAGATGATAACACTGTCTTGTTTCTTATCATGCACATTCATATGATATAATAGCGCTGGGGCTTTCAGAACTTATGTCAAAACATTGTATAAACCTCAGCCAATTAAATTGGCATTTTAAAATATTTATAATATAGTCTCAAATCAACAAGATTTCTAAAAGAGGCCAAGGACAGAGTTAATCTGCTTTACAATCACCCTAAAATACAACATTTTTGCTTTTTTTTTGTCTGTTTTTTGATTTCTTTGTTTACAGGTTGATTTATGTATTTATTTGCAACATTTTAGCCCTTTGTGTAGCATGTTTTGAATGTTTTCCCTGTACATCATTCTTCCTGTGACAGCATGCAATACGTCATCCTCCAGTCGTCCATCATCCTGTCAGAATGTGACAGTGAACCTGTATAGTGTTGGTATTCATTTCTTCTTTTTTCTCCTCTTTCTCCACTTACTTCTCCCTCTTTTCTTCTTTCAACCTGTTTCCTCCTCCCAGTCTGTATCAGCCCCCGAGAGCCTCAGCTGTGTGGAGTCCCTGTGCTGCTACCAACATGGGCAGAGCGGCTGTTCCCGCCTGGCCCGCCTCCTGGAGCAAATGACTGGGCGGTGCCAGGCCAGCGCCAACCATTGCCACGCATCCAGCCGCAGCAACAGGTGGGGAGGACGACCACAAGAAACAATGATTACGAATCCTGATGAAGCACCTCTTGGTGTCAAAAATTTGGGCTGCAGTCCTGACTGTTTTAGCCCATAATGTGGCTACGACTATACTGTAAGTCTTTGTTGTTCAGATCTGTTGCAGGTTGAGCTTACAGTTGCGGGGGAGTCAGGGTTTCAGATGGTCAAAGAGACTGGTTTTAGGGTGCGGTTTAGCATAACTTGTGGACACCACCCCAGCGAGGAGTTAGAGGCTGAAGATGTGTGGATCAAGCCATCATGGACTGCACTGTTATGAGTTTCTTATTTCCATCAAAGTCCGTTTTGGGAATCTGAACATTTTGATTAAGCAGACAAAACGCTGTGCTTAACCTCATACCCACCATAGTATTCTATCAGAAATATATCAGTACACCTTGTAACCAAAATCATAGAGACCAATGACTGAACAGATTGTAATGGCTTTGCCTTCTACATAGCATGCACTGCAGCAGATGTTTGGCAGTCTAGCCAGGGAGAATTACGATTCCAGTATTTTTATTAAGGCCCTTACAATGGAGACTTGCTGCGATATACAGGCACCCAACAGGTCTCAATATTACGCTATGTAACCTGTCTTGTCTATGTAGCCCCTACATTAGGGCGGGTCTGTCTATTAGCCCATGTGTCTATGTCCTTATCATCTATGCTATGATCTGTCTGTTTGTCCTGTCTGTCTCCTCTGTTTCTGTCCCTTAAAATCTAAGGTTGCTGTCCACATTAGCCTGATTAGCCAGTTTTCAAGGAGAACTGCATAATCTGTAATGCACTTTAACAGACGACACCAATGTCTATATGTCAAGTTGTTAGGTTTAGGTTGACTCCTGTTGTTCATCGGAAGGCTTCTCCATTTGAGGTAATGGCTAGCTGGTCGAACGATATATGATTCGAGCGCCACATTTGGGCGTGCACATCTCTAGTGTTATCCTGTGACTGAAGAGATGTGGAAGTGCTTCATAAGTGACAGGTCGTGGCGACTTAGCTTTCAAGCTGCATTTGGCAATTTTGCATTTTGGTATCCTAAATGGCAGAGAGGGATAAAAGGAATCATGATGTCAGTTTACTGCAGAAAGTGAGCTCTGAGTAAGTGCAGATAAAATATTCTTCTCTGCTGCAGCGCCACTTTGTGATAAAGGATGATAAAACATCAACTACTTGATTTTTTTTTTTTTTCATAAAACGTTTTTGCCTAGTGCAGCTTTAAAGACGAGTAAGCTGAGTTCACAGTTTGCTGTGCTGCCCAATCTGCAGTGTTATCAGTGTTATTGTGTCTTTTCGCCAGAATCCCAGTGACAGTGGGGTCATGGATTAATTGACCTGATCGGCCCCTTTCTGCTGAGTAATCAATACTCCCCAAAATGGCTTGGGACTCTCAGTATTGATCACATCAGTAATGAAGATGTAGCATTCTTGTTCTTTGTGTATGAGACTTTTTGCAGTGTCGACGTTGCACAGAGGCACGCATGTTTGTTCGTTCACATGGCTGTGTGTGTGTGTTTGTAACGGTAATGACAGCATGCAGGTCAAACAAACACTGTTCCTCCCTTCAGCCCCTCTGGACAGCAACCTGCAAACTCTCTGTGGTTGAGTAGAGGGCTGTGTCAATCCAGTCAGTCAGGCCTGGGAGATGCAGCTGCAATCTCATAGTAGAGACATACAATTGTGACTGGCTGTAACAACATCTCTTTGTATTGTGGCCAAATAATCAACATCTTTGGCATCATCTGAGGATTTTTGACTTTGATTCAGCCAGTCAGGAGCATAAAATTGGTCCTACATTTTAATATTTGTACCCTTCATTCTCCCTCAGACACAGGTGTGTGGGATATGCTCCATTTCAATTGCTGTCAGGGTCAATTCACTGAGAGAAAGGAAACTATTCCCATCGCTCCAGGGTCAAATTGCCACTAAATGCATGATTCAATTTAGATGAATTTCTTCCCGTCGGAATGATTGATTTGTTTTCTGACCTTGGCACGAGGCAGCCAATTGAATTCTTCCAACTGAGCAAACAGCAGCCAATTTACACTCCCAGAAGGATAAAAATCAACAATCAACATAAGCGAAATGCTCCGCTTAGGTGAGCTTTATGCTGTAAATTCAGAAAGTGACACAATCAACGATTAGATTTGGGGCTGAATATGAAGTTTGTATCCCTCGTCTCCTTCCCATACGATCAACTCTTTTTTTCCTTTTCTCCTTCTCTCCTCACCCTCTTCTTTACCTTCTGGGTTTGAGGAAATAAAGCATAAAATCACTCAGAATGAATGAAAGACTAGTGACTCAGCCCACATTTGGCCTTAATGCTAGGATACTGCCATAGGGGAATTAAGGGAATGTATACACACAGTCCTATATAACATACAAGGGACATATAGTAAGCATATTTACAAACTTATATAATACATAAAGTATTTATCTATTATATATTGGAAGCCCAACTGTAGCTGGCTGCTGGCCACAGCTGAATCACGGCTAGGGGCCACAAAGCATGAACGGACACTGATGTCAGGAGTCAAAGATGTTTTTTCATTACAAACGAGATACATGCCTGTGTGAAGTTGTCAAATCCCGGCAGCTGCGTCTTCATCCAAATGTCAAACACATTTTACTTTTCAAATTTTTAGACCTTTTGATTCAGGTAGTTGAAAGTAAAGACAAATACTTGGTAGTATTTGGACATAATTAGTAGGAATATATCCAGAAAAATCTAAATGATCAAAACCACTTGTGAGCTGTTGAACCATCCTACGTGATGATTTCATCAACACACTCAATTGTCAGAGTCTGCTTTAAAACCAGTTTGTTGAACCTTTGGGAATTTGATTTAAAGTTGCAACAACTTTTCATATTTTCTAACTTAAAGGAACAGTGTGTAGTATTTTGGGGGATCTATTGGCAGAAATGGAATATCATATTCATAACTATGTTTTCATTGGTGTATAATCACCTGAAACTAAGAATCATGTTTTCGTTAGCTTAGAATGAGCCGTTCATATCTACATAGGGAGCGGGTCCTCATCACAGAGTCCGCCATGTTGCTCCGCCATGTTTCTACAGTAGCCCAGAACAGACAAACCAAACACTGGCTCAAGAGAAACTTTCATGTTTTTTCGTTACCTGAAGGCCACCGTAGTTCTCTGACACGCTTGTGAAACTGCAGCAATGTGAGTCGCAGAGTTAAAAACCGTGGTACCGCCAGCAGCCGTAAGGAGGGCCTCTGAGCGAGGCAACGGTGGCTCATGTTATGGCAGTCTTGGAAAAGAAGGAGTGAGCATAGGGTTGCAATCTACAACCACGCCACTAGATGTCGCCAAATCCTACACACTGTACCTTTTAATGCATTATTATTTAAAAAAATCCTTGGATGGAAACTCAGCTGCTGTCTGACACCCCTTACTCCTCATCCTCACTCTTCTCCTCGAACAAGGAGACCCTAAACCAGAGAGGCTGCTGGGAAATGTAGTCTCAGAGAGTCTTCTTTTTGCTACTTACTGTATCTATTAGTCATTTTCTACTTGATCCTGAAGCCTTATATGTGCTTCTGAGAGGAGGCCAACTTTGGGGGCATGCTCGTTTTATAACCATGGGTGTTCCAGGTGGGTGGAGATTACCTTCTCCACTGGTTTAACTCCACCTGTCTTGTCCACTACGGGCTACAAAACAAGAATGCCCAGACTCTGTCTTGTTGCATGGGGGCTGCTGTTGCCTTTGGTACTTTGTATACAATGTAAACCTGTATGTATTTGTGCCCTCTTACACACTCCTCCTCTTGCACTTGTCTTTTTTCTGTTCTCTCTGCGTGTCTGTCTGTGTCCTCGTCCTTCTGTGTCTGAAATCTGCATAATGTTGTCCGACCTTCCAGATTAATTATTCATGTGCTGTTAACGTCCCCCGTGAGCTTCGTCTTGTCAGAAACCTGCCTGTTCTGTTCTTTTCTCGGGTTCACGTTCCCACCGGCTTATCCCAAAAGTGCTAACGTCCTCTTTGCTCTGTCGTAACCCGGGGAGCAAAACTGGTTATAGCACTGAGATGTTTGAGTTTGACCCCAGCCCTGGTAGACAGCCAAGCTGGTGATGTAGCACGTGAGTGTGCCTCCAGTCAAACCACCATTTGAGTCATCAGCCAGCCTATTTAAAGTCCCAGGGTGGCCCTGTTTTCCCGTTTACCAGGTCTTAAAACGGTTGTCTTCATCTCAGAGAGCAGCGTTACATTAAAGGTCATGATGAGAATTATTCAGCTTACAATTAGAAATCAAAAACATATCTGAAGATGTGGATGGTGCAGTTTTCCTCTCGTCACATTCAGCTACAAAGCTATTCAGCGTTTCAGGCTTTATTCCTCTTGCAGTCATGTGCAGATCAGGTGTAGCAGCCAGAATGGAGGCACTGTTTGAACCACAGTCTCTCTGCTCCTCCCTGCTGGTGCTTTAAGGTAGAAGCTCTGATCGTTGACTCTGGTTCCGCTTTGATGCGAGTCGGCATGCTTGTGGTTGGTTTGTTGTGACCTTTAAGATTCAAGCCGTGGCAAGCTGTGACTTTCATAGTGTATCCATGTTGTTGTTTTTTTTCTTTCTTGTCCAGCCCGATCACTGGCAGTTTAGGTGGAAATTGTTTTGAGTGGTCTAGAAATGGATGAGATTGTGTACTAGTTGTGTCTTTGTTAGACATTTCCAAAGGAGATCCAGCTCGCTAAGCTAATAACAGAAAGGGACTGTGCCTCTGTCGTGTCTCTACATAACAATATACAGTAAATCATAGATTTTATATTATATGCATATATGTTTAATATTGTGGAAGATAGCATACTTACGTAATAATAGATACCTATTTTTGTAGCAAAAAGGGGAAGATATTTAAATACTCAACTGAACTTAGGGATGTATATTTTACCTGCAGAAAATCTGACACTAGTCCTGGATATCTTGAGAGTGGATATATGAAGCAAGAATGTTGTTGATGCTTGTTGATCATGATTTATTTCTCTTTAGGATGATTGTTTTTGATTTTCATCCATGAGTCCAAGTAGCTCAAGTCTCATCTCATCTCCTCTAAGAATAAACCGAGACAGTTTCAGAAAACTGGTTTCAAACATGTGAACAACTTACAGTGCAAAGACATTTATGCTTAAAGAAGCATCAAGCGTTTGCAGCAAAGAAGCTTTACCATCATTTTTAAAGTGTGAGGTCGGAGACAGGCCGTACCTTAGAGCTTAATGAGCTGTCTCTGAACAGCTTTATCAAATCTAAAACCTTGAGACCGTCTCAGCCTAAAACCTTTGCATCATTTTTGCATTTAAAATCACTGTAATGAAATGGATGACTCCACACTGCAGAGTTTTTTGAAGCAAATAAGAGATTAGAGTGATTTTAACACGTCTTTTTCTTTCCCAGCCTGGCTTTTATTTGATCAGGGTATCATAAGGTCCTAAAGTTGCAAAATGTAAGGCCTTGGTACAATAATTAGTGACCCTTTGTGACCTTTTATGTGCTGTTTATCTTAATACAAAGCAGCATTGACAGTACAATGTCCAATAGTCTTTGTACCTGCTTTGCTAAACACAGATGGACTTTATTACCCCTCAAAAATAAGTTTCCCAGTGTACTGTTTCCTCATACTTATTTATATTATTTATTTTTATAAAAATAGCTATGCCTCTATCAAAAGTACACTGGATTTGTGATCTGTTTTGGGGAAAAAACACCTTCCCTAGTTATCGTATAACACTCAAAAACTGAGCGCCGCCCTCTTCAAACCAATAAGTAAAGTAGGGTCAGGACAAACAGAAATGCAGAAATCTGTGATGTTAAATACCCAAAACCGTCTAATAATAGTGTCCTCTTATAGGAATTTAATTTAATTCAATTCTCTGAAACTGGGCCCTACCTTGATAGACCTGGATTAGTGTGAGTTAATGAGGCGAGACTTAAGATACTCTATCACTATAACAACATCACACCCATTACTAACTCTTCACTCTTCCATCCCTCGCTCCTCTCTGCTTCTTCCAGCCTGGTTGTGTAGATTGTAATCGCAAACCTCTGGACAACAGTGTGATAGCTCCCACCGTTCCCCCCACACCACCACCACACCCAAACACACACACACACACACACACACACCATCAGTCTCCTAACCCTCAGTCACCTAACCCTCAGTCACTGCTGCCTGTTTTCAGGTCTTGGAGCGACACGGAGAACTTCTACTCCAACGATCGCAGCATCCTGACGCTGTCGCCTATCGAGGCCACCCACTGCTGACTCCCAGGGCCGCTGACTGTAACACACAGAGCTCGGGGAGAGCTTCTACGCCGCATAATCACCCCCCTCAACCACCCACCCACCCACCATTTATAAACCTACTTCAATTTAAGCTCAATGCATTCTCAGCTTGATGCAACACAGATGTGAAACCAAAGGACTCGACTCGGTGCAGTAGGCTGCTTTATCCTTCACCACTTTGTTTTCCCAGAGTGAATCAATTCTTGGTAGAAAGTTTGAGAAGGACGTCAGATGGGAGCTGCAACATGGAAGGAAATAAAACATGAAGTGTGGAGCAACTCAGCATGGCATGACGCAGACATCTGTGGAGCTACTTCTGTAGGAAGATCCAGTCAGCATCTGAACAACAGCAATTATCAGATTGCTGCTGCGTACAGAGGTGTCTGCAAGTCCTGCAAAAGTCTCTGCAAACATCATATTTAAATTCAGGACCTTTTTGTAAAAGTTTAAGACGTGTCGGCTCACAGGTGCTGCCCTCTGAGATCAGCCCGGGTACATGAACTCTCATGCAGCTATTTATTTTTTCATTTCCAGCACAGTTGCCAAACTTAGTTTGTCTTGCAACTAATATAAAAAATAACCTTTTAAGTCTTGCATATACGCAGAATGAAGATTCCTGACGATCTGGACTTTTTGCTAGCTGATGTCAGGCAGCAGTCCTGCTCGAAGCATTGTAGCCTAAGGACTGTAACCTAACCGAGACGGTTTGGGCACGCTGATAAACCTCAACACAGGACTGAGGTGGCTTATAGACACCAGCCACCAGGAATCGTCCATGTAGCACCGCAAACTCCGACTACATTGCGAGTACATCTCAGAGGTGTCGGCTAGCAGCCCGACATCATGTTGCTTCCATAATCTGCTGCATAAACTTCCTCCTTTGAGCTGCCGGCCCCGCTGCACCTTCGTTTCTCATTCAGCAGAAAGGGGAAATAGCTAGACTCCCTGTAGCTTTCAGAGCCTTGCTGGTTCTGTTAACGTCTAGGCTTATTTCCATAGGACCTACGGTACTCTCTCGATACTGTACAAGGAGATTCATCTCTACCCTGTAACCAAAGACCAAAGGATTCAGACTGGAGTTTAAAGGAAAAAAAACTGTTTATTTTTGTGCCTCATTGTACAGAAGCTTATATCGTTGTTAAGAAGACTATTATTATTGTCCGTGCTGCTTTCTCGCCTGACTGTTAAGGCCTCTGTCTCCCTGGTGCGTGGCTCTGAAGGAGGCCGGACGGGGGTCCGTTTAAAAAGCCATACATTTTCAAGAGGTTATATTATTGATGGATTATTGAAGGTACTGCAGATGGAAGCTGTTTGAGCCTGTTGATGTTACTTTGTGTTTGGAAACTTGTTCCCCTTGAATGCCTTTTCTCATTCAGCCGGGTTAGCGGAGGCATCTCAGCATTAGAGGGCGTGATGCTCAGGGAATATTTTAAGGTAACAGGATCAGTGTTGAAGGCTGACTTAATGAGATTTTATAGGTAGAACCATCCCTCTCAGCTGCCTAAAAATATTACCCGAGTATCAGATCAGATAATGGCACCATTTTGTTTTTATTTCAGCGAGACAAAAATGGCTCTAATGGCGAGATGCTTTCCCAAATCACGGCTGATGCATGTCGACCCAGACAGCAGAATGTCTCTATCTTTAGAGAGATAGCTATATCAGATAAAATATAATTCAGCTTCTGCAGAGGTGAAAAGAAAAGCAGAGCGTTTGCACAAGTCACATATCAAAAATCATAATTTTGTCGTTTCTCAATTCATTGCTCGTCTGTCATCATTGAAATCACCCGAATCATGTTTTTGCTGTTAAGTTGTTCTATCCACCTGTTGATGAATTGTGTGTGTGTGTGTGCGTGTGTGTGTTTCTATGGCAGCCATGTTGGTTGAAGGAAGTACGGTACGTAGCCCTGGTGTAAGCTCTTTGTACGATCTCAGTGGCCACATGCTGTCCGCAGGTCAAAGGTGAAATGTTTCTCTTTGATGCTCGGTTTGACCTCTCTTCTTCTTCTTCTTCCCAAAAAAGTGAAATGAGGAAAAGGTTCTTATTTGTAGGAGAGTTCAGTTGACTCCAGAAGTGTAATGTAGAAGCGTTTCAAGACAACCGTTTTAAACTTGACATCAACAATAACCACACAACAATGACCAGTACACGCCTCGGCTCACACAGGGGACATACAGAGTCATAGGATGGTTCTGTCGCTACGGTTACCGTTTGAAGAAATCAGAAAGTCAATAATGTTTTTATCAATCGATTCATTTGATATTCTTGATGTTTATTTTCTATATGGTACACATTGTTTGATGCACACCTGGGCCTGTTATATCCTTTCTGTTCACACAGGTGCAACTGACAATGAAAGTGTCTATTTATTATTGCGGTACTTTTTTTTTTTTTCCTGTGTTTGTGTTCTTACATATCAATATAACGTGTGTCCTGTGCTGTACATGACTTGAATGCAGCAACTTTCCACAATGTTTTACTTGATCTCAGACATGAAATCAGGAGGTTGAACCTCTATCCACACTCTTTATAATGTTTGACCTGAAAGGTAACAGTGCAGCTGTCAGCCGGAGATAAACAGGATGTTAGTATGTTACAGGACATTTAAACGAGCAAAAGGACACTTCCAGTTAGATCACTCCAATTTACGACCCAACAGATAATAATCAGGCCACATTTACACAGGGTTTTTTTTTTCTTTTTATACATTTGAGTTCATATCTGCTTGAATTGTCTACCTGGATACACCTATGATATCTGTAATCTGCACCTGGGTTAAGAAAAATACATGTTAATGCTGTTTAAAAAGGGCACTTCACCAGTTTTACACATGAAGGTCAGTTTAATCATCATGGAGAGCGCTACTCAGCCTGTGAAAATAGTTTTATAATGTCCTCTGTGGCTCTGAAGGGAGCTTTCTGAAGTCTGAGAAATCAGACAAAAGAGTTATTGAGACTTCAAAAATGTGACAGAAAACCTTAAAATCGGGTTATCGTGGCTTCTGCTGCATTTATTTTGACCATTTGTGTGTGTATATAAGTGCAGTGCTAAATCCAGGAGTATCCGTTAAAGGGTCAAATTTGAAGCAGTAGAGACAGATATATCCTGACTTAGACAAAAAACAAAAGTTGGACAACCCTCCTCTGTGGAATCAGCAATAAACTCCAGAGGAGGGAAGACGAGTCCTTTCTGGCCAAAGGCCGAAACACCTGCAGTGTTAGTGCAGTTCTGATGCCCCCTTGTGCTCATCTACGAATACCCAAAGTGTACAAAATTAAATTATTATTACAGCTATAATCATAATAAAATACAAACAAATAAGATTTCCAAGATAAGCAACAGTCATCTTAATTGATGGAGAGAGTTGGTGATATTTTTTTATGAAATAAAAATGATCTGTAATAAAACTCTTATTGTGAAAAGAAACAGGGTGAAGTATCATTTAATAGTAATGAGTTGAGTTTTAAAAATCTGTAGAATTATTTCACTTTTTTTTTCTTATATATTTTGTGTATCCAGGTACAGATTTTTCTTTTCTTTTCTTTTTTTTACATATGAAATGTAATTGGGGCCCAAGTTGCACTCAAGTGATATCTTTGCTACGGTCTGTGCAGGAAACAGATGCTATATTTTTTTAAGATCAGATGTGACATTAGTAACGAGACCTGATTCTGTAAAGCATCACAGCACTGACGTCATCTAAGCTTCATTAAAAGAGAGCAGCAGGTTTTGGATACGAGGCATCTGGGGTATTTCTAGAAGCAGATTACTGAGCCACATAATTCAAAGAATTGTCATTTAATATTTTATTAAGCCTCGACTACAGATGATGATCATGACATCCATCAGAAGCACCATCCAAGTTTAATTGGATGCCTCATTTAGAGTTGTTAAATGCTGTCTACGGATGTAGTTTAAACCAAGTACTCCTGCTTCTGGAAATATCTGCCATATATTGAATGTGTAAACACCAAATGAAAATGGAAATATGTCTTTGTTCAGTTTTTTTACATACAAGTAACATAATTATCCACGAATTTATGGTCATGATGACCATAAATTGTACGAAGGATCAAACAAATCGAAATTATGTCAGGAAATTTTGCAGAAAAGAAAGTTTTGAATTGAAACATTTAGAAATGCTGTCAGTGTAGAGATGCTCTTGGTAAATTCAGTTTGCAGACTTGAATCAAATTATGGTCTCCTTGATCAAATAAGCTAAAAAGAGGAATCTAGATTAAAATGTCAACCGATAAGTTTTCTCCTGCAGAATGTCCTGTGACTCAGCATCAGCCGGTGCGACACGAGGCTGCAGATCAGTGCTGAACGGTTTATTGAAATAATAATTTTTATTTTTTATTTATTCCTCTCATCAGTAAATCATGCTGCACCACACTATTAATAAACCACCATCATCACTCCTCTGTTGACTGATATCTGTTGCTGTCTGTCTGTCCTCCCTCGTCCTCCTGTCTGTAAATCTGTCTTATAGCTGATGTTTATGAAGATGCGGTTCTATTTACGAAATAAATACATTTTTAAGAAACACATCTGTGGAGTGCAATTTTGTTCATTTAAAGGCTCTTAGAAAAGTCATTAAAAAACATATGATATATGATACTGCAGTGTTAAATAAAAAATGTCATTAAAATTATCATAGTATAGTAGCCTGTCGTAAAAAAAAAGTCCTAGTAGCCTAAATTTCATATTTTAGTATGTTGAAAAATTCCATGGAAAAAAAAGTTATAGTATAGTATGTCAACATTTTTATGGAAAAAAAGTCATATTCTA
>CAKAOH010028093.1:12500-19900 GCA_916701665.1 Sebastiscus tertius | reverse complement strand
GTGCGTGCGTGCGTGCGTGCGTGCGTGCGTGCGTGCGTGCGTGCGTGCGTGCGTGTGTGTTACCTCTTAGCCTCGGGGGAAGCTTTAGAAACAACATGAACTGTAACTCGTCTGTTTCTGTGCTTCTGAGGCACCATCTTTTTAGGGAGTCCAGGGGGTCTTTAGGGGGAGATAGCAGGTCAACAGTAGATGTCACATAGAAGTGGTGTACATCATCTGAAAGCTGAGAACCTGGAGATTAATTGAGATGCAGCTTAAGGTCTTAAGTGTATCAGAGTTTAGAACATTATGAAAGTATATGATGGTCATCCCCATGCTCTATTATCTCTCATAAGTTGTTGCAGCCATGTTTTGGGTTGATTCCATTTGTTCCACAGATTTGGTGCTAAATTTAACCATTTTTTTCACTACTCGAGAATTGATAAAAAATGATCAATAATCCCTCCAAAATACCACATGAAGACACCAAGACCTTGAGGAACACCAGAGAAAAAGCCATGCTGTGATTTGGAATCAAAAACTTTTTGACATTTGAAGATTTCTGCAGACATTGCATTTTTCTGGCGTTTAAATGGCGAGCACTTCTGTTGTGTAAACTGCTCAGAAACCCCTTTATTGTCAATCTAGCTAGGAAAGCCATCCATCATCTGAATGCTCTAGGTCTCTAGTCTGATCCATCCATCCTCTGGATGCTCTAGGTCTCTAGTCTGATCCATCCATCCTCTGAATGCTCTAGGTCTCTAGTTTGTGGCTGTAAAGTTTCATGAGGCTGTGATTATCCTAGAGGTCACCACAGGTCATTTTATACAGTGAGGTCAATGAGATGTCTCCTATGGGGACTAACATCATCACACATGAATACAGTTGGACTCATTGGATCCACCAGAGTCTCAGCTTTACAGTGAGACCCAGTTTATGTAATTCAAGACTGTTTAGGGACCCCAGGATGCAGAAATATTCAGATACACCATTTGAGTATAGGTGGAAATAATCCACTTATCTTGAGGTCGTAGGTCAAGGAACCCCTTTGAAAATGGACATGCCAGTTTTTCCTCGCCAAAATTTATAGATAAAAAAAATGTGCGATTAATTTGCGATTAGTAATCGTAAAAGTCAGTCGGATTCATCATCTGGAGGTCGTTAATGTCTGCTTAAAATTTGATGTCTGTCTAACAGCTGTTGAGATTTCTCTCCTCTGTTTCTCTTATTTTCCGGTTCATCGTCGTGCAACACCTTCATCTCCAGGGCTGCTGGTAGATATCAGATTATTTACAGTGTCATCCATTAATACAGCCGACCTCACATCCCCAGTGAATCAGTCATAGTGCCCTTGAGCAAGGCATCAACGGATAAAACAGAGAGAGCGAAAAAAGAGTGAGACAAAATGATGGATAAGCTGAGAGGAGGAGGAGGAGGAGGGAGATACACTCTTTGTCACGCACACATGCTAACGCTGTGTGAGGTTTCCCAGCGATTACACACACATGAGGAAGAGGAGGAAGGAGCGTCTCTCTGCAGGCCTGCTGTTGATCAAGGGTTTCTGTCTCACATCAGAGTGCTCTGCTGCAGGCCTCAACCCAGCTGTAATGAGAACACAGGCAACGATCGATAGATGGAGAGAGAGAGAGAGGTGTGATAACACATGTTGAGTGTATTTACTCTCCGTAGTGAACAGAGAGAAGGTTTTACTGAGGTGAGAAAGCTTCCAGTCTACTCAATATTTATCGTTCACCATTTGTCGGTATCGGTTCATTTTGCTGCAGTAAAGTGAGAGGTTTTCTAAAGGGACTCTGGTGCTCGGAAAAACACCACCTACCGTCCACAAGGCCAAAATCAACACACAGCTTTAAAGAAATAACCCTGAAATCGGAACGTTTCTTCCATCGTTGTGAAAAAGGTTAAATGCTCCTAACAGCCTCGACTGTGGTTTGTGTTGACTGAACACGTCGGCGTCACGCGCTCACTACAACTTCTCTGAAACCAGGAGATGACCAACATGAACACAATGTCAGACCGCATAAGGAATGTTGGATGTTGACGATGGACATCCAGATGTGTGTCTGACAGCTGGGTTATAGGGTGTAACGGTGCAGCTCCCAGTCTCATGGTCCGGGGACTGAAGTGGGTCCCGGTGGTGTTGCTTAGTGACCGCCGACCAGCTGATCTGGAAAGGAAATCGACCTTTCACTTCTTGAAAATTGCCGGTTTCCCCGTGATGTCGGCTGTGTGGGTGGTTTTACTGAATGAACTGATAGAAAGAGTGAAGCCAGGCGGAGCTGCAGAAAACTTAAAGGTTAGAAATAAATCTAAGTGTTCCCTGGAGCTCGTAAGACAGAAGCTGGCCGCGATGCGGTTTTGGTCTCTTTGGCCTGTGGTTGCTGAACTTTCAGATCCTGCAGGACTCAGATTGAAGCTCCTGCTGTACAACACTCAGTCATCATCACTCCTCTTCTTAATGAATCACGTTTAAAATAAATGAAAAAGATGCATTAATGCAGACAGTCCTTTGCATACATTGACTCATTGAAGTTTACATAACATGTCACTTGTAATTGGCTGCTGGTTAAACAGTTTTAAACTCTAAATATTAAAAGCTCCAACATGAGATTTGTCATCGTACCTGCAGGGAGACCTCCAGCTGTGAACATTCAGTAGATTACATCACTCAAATCATACATTTAGATTAATATATACATTATATATAAAATAAAGTTGTATAAAAAAAGACTGTTGCTGAAAATAAAACAGGACAAAAGCAGTTGTTAGTTCTTCTGGTGGCTGTTACGGATGGATGGATGATTATGAGTTGTCAAACAGCGCTAGCTAGCATTAACGCACGGTGGAGAATTGCTGCCTTATCTCTCCGTGGAGGCTTCCCCCTCTGGTGGCGTTTTGCAGTTAGCACGAGGAGGCTACCGCCGCCGCCGCCGGCTTTGAAGAGAAACCGAGTGATGGAGAGAAAGACGGAGATATAGGGGGGGGGGGAGGGGGCAGATGGCGTCTCATTCCGATAAGCTTATCGGGGTTTCCCATGCTCCTCGCTGCCTCTCCTCCTCACATCTTCTCATGTTTCTCCTCCTCCTCTTCCTCTCTCTCTCTCTCTCTCTCTCCTCTCATCCCTCTCTTCTTCTTCTTTGCTTCAACGCCACACAAGACCTCCAGCATCAGCAGGAGAGGAGAGGAGTCGTGTGTTTGTTAAGCTTCAATCTGCCCTCCAGGCCTCCTCCAGTGTCATTTGTGGTGCCAGAGTTGCTCTCAGCTCTGCAACACATCCGAGCTGCTTCAGTAAACAACAGCTCAAATAAAATCATGCAACCGTGTTGGAGTCTGCAACAGAACGCACAACGAATGATCAACGCTTAGTGAACAAAAGATGCTTCGTTGTTAAAGATTTCCATACCAGAGTTTGATTAACCCTCTGAGACGGACTCTACTGTCTAAAAACTACAACACCTGATGAATCCATCGGTACCAACCATGTCATGCTACCATGTCGGGAAGGAGGTTAAATGACGCTCCAAAGTCGGGCTAAATTCTGGCGAGGAAAAACTGTCATGGCCATTTTCAAAGGGGTCCCTTGCCCCATCGTGCCGCGGCCCATGTATGAGGTGCCAGAAGTCTGTGGCGATGTCGGCAACCCACCTGACCTGTCTTGAAACACGGACCAAGGAGTCTAACGCACGCGCGAGTCAGAGGGTGCAAGCAAAACCCCGTGGCAAAATGAAATTGAGGGACGGCGTGAGGTGGGAGCCCGTCTCACCCGCACCGTCGGGGAGGTGGAGTGTGAGGATCTGAAAGATGTTGACGAGGGTTAACGTCACGCTGCTGTAAAGTGGTATCGGACCCGATACCGGGTACTGGTATCGGTATCGTTGCATCCCTAGTATCTGCTCGCTCTCTCTCTTTTTTTCACTCTGTTATTATAATGCAAAACACACACATGCACAAACAGTAATGCAGGACTTGGGTAGCGCCCGGGAGGTGAACTGGCACCTCTACAGCTACCAGTTCCCGAGCCAAGTCCCCATGTACTGAGCTACTGATTTTGGATCTGGCTCCAAGCGTGTGAAACCCCTTTTACCCGTAGCATCCACCATTCGTCCTCTTTCACTTCTGTTTTCTGACGCTGTTGACAGAATTTAACGCAGAGCTGCAGTGAAAAGTAATCTCAGAATAAAAGCGGCACGACGTCTTTAGTCTGCATGTAATTCCTCTGGTTTGCTTGTGTTTCTCCACACGGCTGCTCTGCCAGCTCGTCTCGGTGGAGGACACCATCCAGCTGTGTGTGTGTGTGTGTGTGTGTGTGTTTTCCAGCCCTGTGTGCCACTGTGCCAAGTCGTATTATAGATAAACTGTGGAGGTGGGTGATCTCCGCCTCATCCGTTAATGAAAACAATCATGTAAATCTGCGTGAATGCAGCAGCTCTCTCCGGCTTTTCATTTTGAACCCTTTTTTTTTTGCTTCAGTCTCCCACACGCTCGCTGCGATCACATTCAGCCTCTCCGCTCTCAACATTTAGTGAGACGAGAAAGATGTTTTGAAATGCGTGACGGGTGAGAGAAATGCCTCCGCCTCCAGCGAGGGGGGGATTAGCTGGAAGAGAAGCCATCAGCAACAGGAAGTTGGCATTTAAAACAGAAATGAAATGGCTCTTTTTGACCACAGGAACTTTTCCAAGGACCTTTTTATGGAACCTGACTTCTTCCAAATGTGAAGTCTTGGTTCATTTTTTGAGACGCATTTTAGCCGGTTGTTGAAAAGGTGACTATTATGATCTTCATTCTTCCCAGGAAGTCAGTGTTTGTGCTGCTGTTGTGAGAGTTGCAGTCGTGTAGATGACGACTGTAGCACTTGATTGGTCAGAACGGATCAGTGAAGTGTTTTCCTCTCAGAGTTACTTCTGCTGTTCGACAGTCAGAAAGTCAATATGTTTTATCACAGTTTTTACTGTTTTTAAAAATCTAATCTAATTTTGCAGGTTTAGCGTTGCAACATTTGAAAGTAGTAAAACTACAAATAACTAAAACTGGATCGTTTCTGTTTGTCTGAGGAGACAGAAACGTATTAATGTTCACAGCCTGCAGCCACAACCTGGAAATGAGATGAGCAGCAGACGATGTGGAAAGTTTAAATAACTACAGTCTTCTGAGGTTTTTACTGGAAGTGTTTGTGAAACTGTGACGACGGTAAGATCCACTGATAGTGATGAGATGAGTTACCATAAACCAGAGTTGCTGTGTGTTAGGGACGGAAGTTAATATAAAGATGTGATTTAATGGGTATTCGTCTGAGCCACGAATTGATGTGAAGACCATAGACTGTATATAAGAAGTGGACGTAGTCACCGTGACGTCTCCCTTTGGACTGTGGACTGCTGTGTTGAGCCTCAAGTTTGTCTTTTTGGCCGTCGTCATCTTGGTTTCTCTGACAGGCCTGAATATAATATATGTTATGCCGAAATGGCCCCTTTTGCATAATGAGTACTTTTAATTTTGACACTTTAAGGATATTTTGATGCCAATACTTTTGTACTTTTACTGAAGTAAGACTTTGAATGCAGGACTTTTACTTGTAACAAAGTATTTTAACAGTGTAGTACTGCCACTTTTTGCTTAAATAAAAGGTCTTAATACTTCTTCCACCACTGATTACCCATCATGCCATGTTGTTAATTGATTTCCAATAATAAATACATACATACATTTGCATAAAGCAGAATATTTGTTCACTCCCATGTTGATAAGAGGATTAAATACTTGACAAATCTCCCTTTAAGGTACATTTTAAATAAATGAAAAAATGTGCTATAAATTTGCAATTAATCACGATTTACTATTTGAATTGATTGACTTTGAACCCCTCGGTGTAATAAAACAAACAAACAACAAACAAACCTTTAATCTACAGATTATATGTTCAAACTGTATGTTTTAAAATCTGATTTCTGATTCCGTTTTTTTCTTAAATAAATAACAGTAATGAGCTCTGTAGTGTTTCCCTCTTCACATCTCTCTGCATTAATTCACTGGCATCAGGTTTGTGTGTGTGTGTGTTGTACATCTGCAGGATTTTAAAGTTGTCTCGCATCAGTAAGAAGCTTACTGCATGTGGGAGAGAGAGAGTGTGTGTGTGTGTGTGTTAGCTGAACTTGCTGATACAGCAGAGATAGCAGGTGTAATAGAGCGAGACCCTTTTACAGAAGTCAGCCTCTAATGTGCTGCAGAACGCACACACACACACACACACACACACACACCTACACACACCTACACACACCTACACTCTGTCTAGTTGGCACGTTTTCCACTTGAAGTGACGTGATGATGCCAGTGGAGCTTCCTCACACGGCTGAGAGGGGGAGTGTGTGAGCGAGGACGAGGATAAATCAGAGGAGGAAGGGTTAAAATGAAGGAATCGATAAAGAGCGGGAGGATGCTGAGAGGAGGGTGTGTTGGGTTTCTCCATCCATCTGTTGGGATTAAAGAGGGAGCGGAGAGGCTGAGGAGGAAAGAGAGGAAGCAGGATTAATCTGGTGGTCAGTAAACATCAGGTGATGCCAGGAGGAAGCTCCCTCGGTGCGCTCTTTAATCTCTTCCCTGCAGCAACAAATAGTCGGGATTTGTTCGGAGCTGCTAATTCAAACTTTCTCGCTCAAAATATTCCCACCCGTTTACCTCCGGTGTTCACCAGGAGGGGACTTCTAGTTAGCGTTGTCTCAGAGTCACATAATCCTATTAAGGTTTAAATACATTTCCCGCCTCTACTTTAGACACCTCGTAGATATCATTTATATAGACACATCCAACACGTCATTTGGTTTTCTTTAATCACGGTTGTGGTGACTTGTTTGGTGATTCAGACTCGTGTGGTTAATCAAAATAAATCAAGGTTGTTCCAGCAGACAGTCAACAAAGAACATACGCCTTTACAATAATCTAAATCAAATGAAAAGAAGCAAAACTCAAATAAAGCTAGAAGACCTCCGCCAACGTGTGACTTTAAAACCAGATCACAGCTCCCAGCCGGCGGTACCGTGAGGCGGTCGGCTTGTTATTAACACGGTGTGTTTCCGTGTAACATGTCGGTGGATGCCTCTCTCATTCAGCAGCCTTGTTATGTCTGTATGACGTTACGCTACGTCGTCTCTCATCCCGTCAGCTACCGCTTTGTTCTCTCTCACCGCGGACGGCCAGCAGCTCCCACACACACACGCGTCACTCTTTTACGCTGCTAGTGTGTTATACCCGGTGGTCTTAATGCTCAGGCTGATCGGAATCCGTAAAAACATTCCTGAATTCAGCTCATGATCCGGATCACCAACAAAATCTAATGGATTGTTCATTGTGCCACACCCAACCCCTCCAAACAATTGAATTCAAATCCATCACACACTTTTGGA
>CAKAOH010028093.1:0-10000 GCA_916701665.1 Sebastiscus tertius | reverse complement strand
ACACACACACACACGCACACACTCACCTGAGTTCACCCAATCAAGCGGCTGTCTTGCTCAAGCTCGTGTTTTCCTGGTGACAGGTGTCACTAATCGATCGAGACTCTAAAAACTGTGTTTGTGTTTTGTCAATGTTTGCAAATCCGTCTGCTCGTATCGATTTCACTGGAGGAAGCAGACAGGAAGTGAAGTGGTTGATCACGATCAGCAGAAGAAGAAGAGAAAAGAGATGAAAATAAACTGACAGACGGAGACACTTACTGTCCCGTACAACTGTACAAAAATGAACCTTAAAGGGAGATTTGTCAAGTATTTAATCCTCTTATCAACATGGGAGTGGACAAATATGCTGCTTTATGCAAATGCATGTATATATTTACTATTAAAAATCAATTATCAACACAAATCATTGACTGATATTGTCCAGAAACCCTCACAGGTACTGCATTTAGCATAAAACAATATGCTCCAATCAGAACATGGCAAACTGCAGCCCAACAGGCAACAACAGCTGTCAGTGTGTCAGTGTGCTGACTTGACTATGACTTGCCCCAAACTGCATGTGATGATCATAAAGTGGGCATGTCTGTAAAGGGGAGACTCGTGGGTACCCAGAGAACCCATTTACATTCACTGATCTGGAGGTCAAAGGTCAAGGGACCCCTTTGAAAATGGACATGACAGTTTTTCCTCGACAAAATTTAGCGTAAGTTTGGAGCGTTATTTGACCTCCTTCATGACCAGCTAGTATGACATGGTCAGTACCGATGGATTTATCAGGTTCTCTAGTTTCATATGATACCAGTATCTCCACTCTAGCTTTAAAACTGAGCCGCTACAACCTACAAATTGCAAGTTGCGTTAATCCGTTAAAGAAATTAAAGAAGGACTAAAGGTTTTGTTTGCGAAACTTAAAACTTATTCAAACTAATGAACACATCCTGTCGTATCCTGATGATCGTCTCTGGCGTTAACAATTTCAGACGTCACTTCCGTCTCCAAGCTCGGGACCGTAAAGGGTCCGACGGCGGAGGTGTGTCTGAGCCTGCAGCTCTGCAGCTGGACCCTTCTCTATATCAGAGGAAAGTACTGGAAACAGTCGGTTGAACTCCACTTTTCTTCTGTCAGACATACGGCATTCAGAGGAAAGTGCTCCCAGATGATGTTGTTCTACATCATCACAGCTGCTCTTTTGCTTTGGTAACAAATGTCTTCTTGCTGATGATACCAATAAAGCATCTGTACGTTTAACTGAGAGGAAAGAGAAGGAGAGGGACGGCAGCGGAGAGAGAAAGGTGTTTGAATCTGCCCGATAAGAGAGGTGAAACCGTCGGAAGCGGAGAGGTGGAACAAATGAACGAATAAATTAATTTAGGAGCGCTTTAGCCGGCAGCCGGTGAAATTACTCTCCGTGGACTCTTCTCAGCCTCTCTGTGTCGCTACGATCCTCGAACTGCTGAGCAGAAAACTCCGGCTCCTCCAGCCTGAAGCCGTTTTTCACTTTGATTGAAAGAATTTCACATATTTGAACATTCAGTTTCTTTTTACAAGATGAGGGATGGCCTCCAGCTGCAGCCCCCAAAACAGACTTCAGTACAACATGAAATGTTACTCAGCAGGATGCAAAACATTTCAGCAGAACAAACTGTCAACAGCGCTGCAGGTGGTCCGCTTTCTCATTTGTATTTTGAAAGAGCGTCTCGCTTCATTCTTCTTCAGAGAAAGTTAAACCAACAGAAATATGAAAGACTCACTAGAGAGATCTATAACTGGGACGTCCCTGGATTTGTGAGGGGGAAACCTTTATTTTCTATGATTCATTTTTCTTTTTTTCATTCATCTCTGTTGATGTTTGGTGCAAACCTAAATTATAAACATTATCTCATGAAAAACAAAGTGGAGTCTGAAGCGTAATTTAACCAGAAATCAAAGATCGATACTGTAAGTGGACAGTTCTGCTGGAGTTACGTTTGTGTCTTTATTATGTGAGCAAACAGAACAGGTTTGAGAGCAAAACTAGCGACATGTAATCAAGAAATGTTTTATTGCAAGTAAAATTTGTGATTAAAATGTTAAACTAAAAAGTTTTGTTTGCTGTTTAGCTGAATCTCGTGGGTGGGACCTACGTTGAAAGGTTTAAAGGTCCCATATTGTAAAAAGTGAGATTTTATATGTCTTTTATATTATAAAGCAGGTTTAAGTGATTATATAAATACTGTGAAAGTGTCAAAACACTCAATATACGGAGCAATACACACAGCCCCGTATTCAGAAACTGTGCGTTTGAAACAAGCCGTCCATTTGTGATGTCACAAATATACAATATTTAGACCCTTGACACAATTTTAAACGTAAACATTCTAAATGTGTCCCAGTTTATTCCTGATTGCAGTGTATGTGAATACACTGCAACCATCAGCTGACAGGAAGTACACATGGACCCCAAGCTGTTGCCTAGCAACGCAGTTCTGTTGCAATTCCGTCAAAATGCGCTAAAACGGAGCGTTTCAGTATGAGGAAAATAAAGTTCTTTATGAACATTACAGCACGTAAACATGTTCTAGTAGAAAACACAAAATACAAATATGAACCTGAAAATTAGCACGATATAGGACCTTTAACATATCTGTATTTACCCTGTGTCTGAAACGCTCCGTTTTAGCGCATTTTAAAGGAATTGCAATGGAATTGCGTTGCTAAGCAACAGTTTGGGTCCATGTTTACATCCTGTCAGCTGATGTTATTCACATACACTGCAACAGGAAATAAACTGGGACACATTTAGAATGTTTACATTTAAAACTGTGAAATTGTCTAAATATTGTAGATTTGTGACATCACAGATGGACAGAAATCCTAATGGCTTGTTTCAAACGCTCAGTTTCTGTGTATTTATCTGTGGATTGAGTGTTTTGATACTTTCACAGTATTTATATAATCACTTAAACCTGCTTTATAATATAAAAGACATGAAAATCTCACTTTTTACATTATGGGACCTTTAATGCACATCCACATGTTTTGTTTGCTGTTGAGCTGAATCTCATGGGCGGGACCTTGAAAGATGTAAGACACGTCTTTATTGGCCGGTCTCTGTTGGAGTCACAGCTTGGCAACATCCACTGTTTGTTAACGAGAGAGGGATATTTGAAGTCCGTGGGGAAGACAGAGCGGGAATGGAGAGGACAGAAAATGAATACACTTAATTAATGAATTAATTACGTTCATCTTAGCAATGTGTTTGAACTGGTGCATGTAGATTGCTTTTGTTGAACGATCTGTGATATTGTAACGGGTTAGAAAAATACATATTTCAAACAAAGCTCGTTGGATTTGCATTAATTCATTTTGCAATAAAACATTTTTGGATTGTTATTTTTGCTGTATAATCAATTTTTTGATTTACAATGTGGAAGGTTTTGCTCTCAGACCTATTCTGTTTGATTGGGTAATAAACACACAAAAGTAACTCCATGCTGTCCAGGTACATTATCATTAGCTATAAAAATGTAATCATTAGTTATGAATCACAGCGGCGCCAAAACAAAGGTTCAGATTAGCTCGACCGGCTACAACAGTAAAATGCTTCTTACTTGCATTAATGCATCAAGTGATAATAATCCGACAATAATATAATATACATTAGTTTAACAGGGAGTACTTTTACATTTAACTTTAAGTACATTTACCTAACAATACGAGTGTATTTTACTCAAGTGGATTTGTAATGGAGTATTTTTATCTCTCCTCCTTCTCCACTACATTCATGAATAAGAACACAAACAAATGACCTTCATGTCGTATTGGAAATACAGAAATGTGAAATAATGTAACAGATAAAGAAGCATTTTATTAAGGATAATATTTTTTTTATTCCTCTTTCTGCAGTTTTCTCCGTTCAGTAAGACGGTGTTGGCGTCCTGCTCGTACGACTTCACTGTCAGGTAAGATACACCTTTAGTACTTGTGTAGCTTTGCCCATTATATCTCTTTCTATTTCTTTCTATCTCTTTCTATCTCTTTCTATGTCTTCGTCCTGATCATGAAGAGCTTACAGTTCTTTAAGTGTAGTTGTCATCGGCTTCTTTGCAGTTGTGTTTTATTGTGAAACACCGGTCTGAAGTGTGTGTGGAACTTATTTAGCATTAACGACGCGTGGAAATGAAGGAGGTTTTAAGTTTAAGGTTTAAGTGAATGCGTTTCGCACAAAGTAATTTATAGTAAACATTAGATAGGAAACGCAAACAGAGCGACTGAGATGGAAACCCCCCCGGGGAGCTCAATGACACATCGAGATGTCTAAATGGGATCATAATTTACTAAATGAACATCATGCTGTATTGAAGAAGACTTGAAACTAGCGATTGAGACCATAAACTCGTGTTTACAATGTTGACTGAGGGAATAAATCAAGAGAGAAGTAGGCTCATTTTCTCATTGACTTCTATACAACCAGAGGAGTCGCCCCCTGCTGGCTGTTAGAGAGAATGCAGGTTTAAAACACTTCATTGGCTTCACTTCTCAGACCCGGAGGTTGTTACCTGGATATAATAGAAACATTTGACTATTTGAAACCAACTTTTAGAGGTTAAAAGTCTGCAGCAGCAGCGGCGGATGTGGTCTCCAGCACGGAGTCGTATTTCTGCTTACCTTCCTTTTCTTTCAATTACCAGCCATAGTGGATGAATGGTGTCATCCTAGAAGTAGTAATGAGTAAGGACACTGTGATAATGTGTGATTAAGTTAACTGGTGTGTGAGATGGAGAGCGAGAAAGAGAGGGGGAGAACGATGGAGACAAGGTGAGCTGCAGAGTTAATAAAATCTGTAATATCAAGCAAGACTGCCTCTGTGTGTCTTATTAGAATATGCTACTTCATAATCTCACCCTTTCTCTCTCTCTCCCTCTCTCTCTCTCTCTCTCTCTCTCTCTCTCTCTCTCTCTCTCTCTGCGTTTCACTGGGAGTTTCTGCAGCCTTTAAATTTAACTTAAAGTTTGTTCTGTTCTATAAAACCTGTCTGTGTGTCTGTCCAACTCGGTCTCACGGCAGTCACGGTAGTCACAAGATTTAATCTATTTGATTCGTGTACAAAGACACAAATTTCCATTTTTTTCGTGACGCTGAGCACGACTTTCACCAACGTATTTCTTGTGCGTTTTCCTTCAAATGTCCAGCAACATATGACGCACATGTCAAATTCTGTTACAGGTTTTTCAAAATAAAACTGCTTAGTTAGGTTTAGGAAAAGTTCGACTTGGTTAGATTTAGGAATAGATTGATTTGGTTAGGTTTAGGCAACAAACTACTTAGTTACGTTTAGGAAAAGATCGATTTGGTTAAGTTTAGGCAATAAACTACTTAGTTAGGTTTAGGAAAAGATCAACTTGGTTAGGTTTAGGCAACATACTACTTAGTTAGGTTTGGGAAAAGAACGCAGTTTGGTTTCGCACTTGATATGAACAGCGGTCTCCTGGTGAAAGTCTGATGTTTTTAGACCCATCCATCCACCCAGACCTCCTCCCTAGGTGGCGTTTGCCGCTCTTTATACTTCCCGGTTCACAATTACGTGGATCACATATGAATTGATGATGTGCTGATCATCAGTAATCAACATTACACATAAAATTTCGTGACTATTTCACGAACTGCTGTGTGACTGGGCTGTACGTCAGAGGTTTGGTGATGGATAAATACATTTAGAGATGGGATTAGACAGATTGGATAGATGAATGAGAGGAAGGGCAGAGAAAGACTTTGGAGTTCTTTTGAGTCGTGCCTGTCTGTTTTTTTCATCATTGTAGATTGAATATCTTTGCGTCTTTGGCTCGTCGGGCAAAATAAGCAATTTAAAGACGTCACCGCGGGCCCTGGGAAAATGTAATGAGCATTTTTCTCTATTTTATGGGCGTTCTTGACAGATCAATCAATAATACAATGAATCAGGATGACAAGGATGGAGTCAGGGCTTCTGGGAGTCTTATCCTAATTGGGAATTTGCATTTTTTCTTTAAATTGTCTTTAAGTCTCCGATGCCGAGGGGAACTGACCAATCGGCGGTATTTGACGAGTTGGGAGCGAGAATGCGTTGTGTGCGTCGGTATCAGACGCCGAGGGACGTGACAAAGCGTCGGTATGTGACGCTCTGGGAATGAAACCGGGCTGAAATGACACAGTTTATCTTCTGTTGTCGCTGACGAGACTCGAAACAAAAGATGGAAGGATGATCGGGGGCAAGTTAAAAGAGGAGTGATGCTGAAATAAATGACAGGTATTGGATATCTTAAGTGATGGAGAGAAAGAGAGAGAAAGAAAGAAAGAGAGAGAGAGAGAGAGAGAGAGAGAGGAGGGAGGCAGTTTAAGTGCCAAAGAGAAAGAAGGAAGGCTGAAAGATAAATGTGGTGAGAGCTGGCTCTCCACCAAACCTTGTGTTTTATCGATCCGGGCTTTCATTGGCTCAAATACTCAATGCTGAGTACTGATTTCATTATAGGCTGCCCACACACACACACAAACACACAAACACACACACACACACACACACACACACACACACACTGGTAGACTTATGCCCGTCTCGGTTAAGGTCGTCTTTGTAAGGTAAGAAAACAGCATCCGCAGTAATAATCCTCAGAAACAAATCCAAAAGTACCAAAGAACATTTATTTGTGTTTTCCAGGAAGAAGCCCCGAGGCTGCAAAACAAAATAAAATAAGATTGCTGGGCATAAAAACTAATGCATAGAAATAATTCATGACAATTCAATTTTGGAGCGAGGGAGGTTTGCTGAATACAAAACGCTATTTTACAACACGCTGCCTCTCACTGACTCATTCACACCTGTTGCCTGTCTGTTACAGAGCGGTCTGATCTTCAGGTGAAGGTCTGGATGATTAAACCTCAAGTCATTGAAGCCCCCGTTAGGCCGCTCCTTCCTCTGCTACGTAACATTACTCACATGAGTCGTATTAAGTTAAACAACGGTCAAAATCGAAGCAGCAGAGGTCGAGATATCCTGACTTTAAATCTCTAATAATCAATATTTTGTATTAAAAATGGATCAGTGCGTGTAATGTGGAATTAATAAACACACAATAATAGCCATTAAATCACAAAGAATTATCATGAACTCTGCAGATCTAAGGAGAGTTTTAGTCCCTTAACTAGGAACCTTTGGAGCAGAGATGCCCAAATATTTTCCTTTGGAGGGCCAAAACGGACTTAACGGTTTTGTTAACATGCAAAATTGTACGAGGATCCCAAGTTTCCATTGAAATGCTTTTTGTTCGTCTGCAACCGTCACTGCCTCTCCTTGTTTTTTGTTACCTGACTTGCACGAAGCTAACTTCCTGTGTCACTCCGCCTGCCGTGCTCAGTATATGAAAATAATTAATAGTTACATATTTAAGGAGTATTTTTACCTCATAAAAAAATGTAAACAATTTATATTATATATTTTTTTAATTCATATTTATTTTTTATTTTCACTACAAACGTGTGTCGGGCCAAATCGAACCTTACGGTGTGTCAACTGTTTTAGAAGAACTCATTGCATTTCGACAGTAGGGACCAGGGTCCAAATTTAGTCCCAGGGACATTATTTTAACCCCCAAAGATGTCCCTGGTCAGGTGGTACTTTCTGAAAGTTCAGGAACTTTTAGGGGTGGGGCTTGCAGCGCTGAACACAGCGGAGGAGTTGTAGTTTCGTAGCATTTATTCACCAACAAATAAACTGTCCACACACTGCTACACCTACGATCACAGCTAGAACGCCACCCACAACCTCACACTCACCACCAACACACACACGGTCTGTTGGAAACTCGCTAAAGTTATGCAGACTACGTGTGTGGCGGCGGCGAGCACGAAGTCTTCGGCAATGCTAGAGCTGCTAACGTAGCACAAACACACACACTGTTTGTAGGTCACTCGCGAAAGTTCTGCCGGGCAGACACACAGCTGACAACCTGCTAAACTAAACTAAATCTACGGTGGAGACTTTTACTGGGAAAGTGGCTGCATGTCCGCGACACTACACGCAGCATCGCAGCTGCTAAGTTAACGCTCCCGGACGGTGAACTGGAGACTTCCGTCAACCAATATCTTTTGTGCTCCTGCAGCTGGCACATCGCTGCATACGAGGCACAAATCTTGTCGGTTAACGGTTAATAATCGGTTAACGAGGGTCGGTTATCGGTTAAGAACATTTTTCAAAATGAGCATCCCTAGTTCCTGGGATTAAAAGTCTCGGAGCTATAGTTCTGATTCTGTCTGGTTCAGTTTCAGTGTTTCCAGCTGTTTCCATCAAACAAGCTCTGATAAAGCCGCTGAATACACTTCCTGCTCAGCAGCAAACAGCAGACGGACACCGTTAGAGACTAGCCGGGGAACACGGTGGAGCGTTTAGCAGCTAAAGAGACAGATATTATTCTCAAGAGCTCTCTTAAAAAGACGGACTTAATGATGTGAAACCTGAAACATCCTCAGCTCGTTTCCTCAGAAACTCACCAGATTGAGTCGGTGCAGAGAGAGGAACCTTTTTTTTTAAGCATTCATCGTACATCTTTAATTTAATCTTACACTCGCTGGTGTTCTCCTTTATTAACTCAGGCTTCTGTCCGTCCTCTGAGATAATCCTTAATCCATTCATTACCGCGGTGATAGCACGGAGTCAGTGGGTTTACTTCATCTGATGTTATCTCAGTAAAACACTGTGAACGGGACGGAGCCGGGGCTACAGATGGCTCCTGCACTTTGTTGTGTGTGTGTGTGTGTGTGTGTGTGTGTGTGTGTGTGTGTGTGTGTGTGTGTGTGTGTGTGTGTGTGTGTGTGTGTGTGTGTGTGTGTGTCTCTCAGCATCGATCATGACTGACTGCATGAGGCTCTAATCACCTCGTTATCAAGGAGACTCTTTACATCGTTAGTCTCTTCTTTGTCTGTTGATCAGCTGCACTGCTTAACTTTTATTGATTATGATAACTCTTATACACTGTGAATGTTTTAATAACGTTTGGCTGTCAAAGTTAACGCGATAAGAACGCAAATCAGTTTGAACGCCACTAATTTCTTTAACGCATTAATGCAATTTGTGATTTTTAGGTCGTAGTGAGCTCAGTTTTAAAGCTAGACTGAAGATACTGGTATCATATGAAACTAGAAAATCTGATGAATCCATCGGTACCAACCAGGTCAGACTAGCTTGTCGTGAAGGAGGTTAAATAACGCCCCAAACATGCGCTAAAGTTTGGCGAGGAAAGACCTTTTCAAAGCCATTTTCAAAGAGGTCCCTTGACCTCTGACCTCCAGATATGTGAATGTAAATGGGTTCTGTGGGTACCCACGTGTCTCCCCTAACCAGTTTAGTCCCATTGAGATTAAGAACCTCTTTTCCAAGGGAGACCTGGCCGAGACAGTCAGCAGCAAGAACATAAAGTTTCAGACAGAGACACACTAAAAGCACTACAATTTGCATTAAAAGAGAAGTATCTAAAGACAAATGGGGACAAAAAGGAACTTTTCTGGGAGTCAGCTGTACAACAAGGGAGCTAAAAACATTGGCATGCCATAGAGTCTGCTTCTAAAGCCTTGACGCCAAGACGTTTTAAAAGAAAAACAAAACTTATTTCGAAAATAAAAACTCAGTTTTAGCCTCAGATGTTTTTTACAAGGTACAGCACATATGCTTTAAAAGTAAGGGAGTCATCAATCAATTACGTCCTTTACAGACACGCCCACTTTATGATCATCACATGCAGTTTGGGGCAAGTCATAGTCCAGTCAGCACACTGACACACTGACAGCTGTTGTTGCCTGTTGGGCTGCAGTTTGCCATGATACGATTGGAGCATATTGTTTT
This sequence comes from Sebastiscus tertius, assembly GCA_916701665.1. Classification (NCBI taxonomy): domain Eukaryota; kingdom Metazoa; phylum Chordata; class Actinopteri; order Perciformes; family Sebastidae; genus Sebastiscus; species Sebastiscus tertius. The sequence continues at coordinate 147 of CAKAOH010028093.1, read as the reverse complement.
ATGCTAAATGCAGTACCTGTGAGGGTTTCTGGACAATATCTGTCATTGATTTGTGTTGGTAATTGATTTACAATAATAAATATATACATACATTTGCATAAAGCAGCATATTTGTCCACTCCCATGTTGATAAGAGGATTAAATACT
>CAKAOH010028092.1:0-30637 GCA_916701665.1 Sebastiscus tertius | reverse complement strand
GATACGGTGTATCAATCAGCCTTTTTTATGTTGTATGTCTCTTTTTTTTGCGGCACAGGGTGGCTGTGCTAGTGTAATTGTTTCACTCACAGTGCAGTGCCCCCAGGACCTCACCCCATACTCAGGTAAAGCACATGTCAGCTCACCTGTTCCTGTGATGCGTTTACTGTTTGGTGCATGTGAACTAACGACAAAGATGTTTTTGTTGTTTCCAGGTAAACTGATGAGTGCCCTGTTGAGTGGTATCCATGACAGAAGCAGTGTAGTACAGAAAGCATTTGCCTTTGCTTTGGGACACCTAGTTAGGGTAAGAAGCACCTCTGTTAAGCTATATTAATTTCACCATACGTTGTTCTCAGTGAGTCCATGGGTTGTTGTTTTTTCCCCCATCAGACAGCAAAAGATGCCAGCGTAGAGAAACTACTACTGAAGCTCAACACCTGGTACTTGGACAAAGAAGGTGAGACAGCAGCAAATATACATTTATTCCTCAAACTGTAACGATTCTGTTCATTAAACCAAACGGTAACTTTCGGACTCTGCTCTCTCTGTTATTCCCAGAGCCGGTGTACAAGTCATCATGCATGTTGATCATGCACGCCATCAGCCACTACAGTCCTGATGTGCTGAAGGCCCATGCAGGAGTGGGTCTGCCACTGGCCTTCCTGGGTATGCATCAGGCGCCGGGTCCCGATGAGGAGAAAGGAGAGAACCATGATGCAACGCTGTGGGGTGAGGTGTGGCAGGAGAATGTCCCAGGTGAGATACACTCATACTATCTGAAGGTTTTTTGTTTTTTTATATGATATAAAACACAATCTAATCACCTATATGTATTTTGCAACCCTGTCTCAAACAAAATTACATTTCCATACAACTAGACTGCATAACCAAAATACGTTTTGAGGGAAACGTATTTTCTCCCGGATTACGGTTGCAGTTTCAAACGGTTTAAAACGGTTTTAAACACATGATTAATGTTGTAAATGGAAACAAAACAAAAAAAAATACAACAAAACTACTTAGTTAGGTTTAGGCAACAAAACTACTCGGTTGGGCTTAGTTAAAAAAACTTTGTGGCTTTAAACTACTTAAAAACAAAAAGAAAACGCAAGAAATGATGTTCAACACGGCACACAAACACCGGTCTCCTGGGGGAAAGTCCAGTGTTTGTTGGACCTCGTTGCACTACGTCACTCGCTGTGGCTGTCCGCAGATATACAAACGTATTTCTGATACATAAAATACAAACGTAATCTGCGACAAAACATGTTTCCTTCCAAACATAATTGAGAATGGAGTTTAGTTGGATGGGAATGTAGTTTTTCGGAGACGGGGCTGGTATTTTGATTTTGCGATAACATAAGTTTTTATTCTTTGAACTTTTCTAGGAAGCTTTGGAGGCATCCGACTCTACATGACGGAGCTGATCACTATCACACAGAAGGCACTGCAGTCCCAGTCCTGGAAGATGAAGGCTCAGGGTGCAGCTGCCATGGCAACCGTTGCCAAGGAACAGACCGGCTCATTGGTGGCACCACACCTTGGCATGGTGCTAACGGCTTTAATGCAGGGGCTAACTGGACGCACATGGGCCGGCAAGGTAACGACTGATGATACAAACAGCAGAACAAATGAAGTAAGAAAGAGATTGTTGAAAACGTTGGTTTTATATATATATTTTTAAAATGTTTGTTTCAGGAGGAGCTGTTGAAAGCCATTGGATCAGTAGTCTCCAAATGCAGGTGAGACTCCTTGCAGAACTTTTTTTTCATATTAATGCCAGTTTTATTTGAAGAACAACATTCATTTATTGGTTTTTTTTTGCTTCCATTATTCCTCCGGCTTTTAGCACGGAGCTGAAGAAGCCTTGCGCGGGCCAGCCCACCATCCCTGAGGTGCTGGAGATTGTGTTGAAGGAAGCTCGTAAGGAGAGTCTGGTGTACAAAATGGCAGCTCTGCGCTGCGCCGGAGACGTGCTTCACAGCAGCCAGGAGGACCGCTTCAGCGACATGGCTGAGATCCTTTTCCCTCTGATCAAGAAGGTTAAATCACATTTGATATTGCCTGTTTGTTATTAAAGCGCCATATTTGGAAGACATCACTGCATTTTAAGAAGCGTGTTATCCCAATCTATCTTCCTGATTCCCAACAGAACTGCCCAGAGAGCGGTGGTGCATCAAAGAGGTCACTGGAGGATGATGATAGAGATGACAAGGAGAAAGAGCTGCAGACAGAAGCTCTGCTCTGTGCTTTCGAGACTCTTGGAAAGGCCTGGCCCAGAAACCAACAGACTCAGGGTAAGATACAGATTCAGGGAAATTTATAAACCCTAAACCACATTGTCCACGCTGTACACTTGTTTGACATATTTCTCATTGTGTATGTTGACAAATGTGAATCCTGGACACTAATTGACATTCCCACAACATTATTATGCAGCAAGGTTTGAGGCTTAAAAGCCTTTTCATTTACTTTACCCTCTTTTTGAAGTTGAACACCCTGCCGGACTTTTGACTCCCTCTTCCAGTCGCTGCTCATGTGGCAGACCACACCTGCTGCTTTTGAACCTTGAGCCTTGACCCCTCCCTTATTTATGATGGTCCTCATGTACTGCGCTAACGTACAGAATCAGATCCAAATGATTATTTCTGCCTGACCCCAATAGATATAGTCGGATCAACTGATATTGATATTGACTGACATTGTGCAGTCAAAGCTGGTTGGATTTTGCTTAGTTTATATGTTACCTATTGCGAGTTAAAGTCACTGTAAACAATATGTTGTTTGGTTTGTCCGAGATAAAATACATAGTTTTCTTCACACACACATGTTGGCATTGTTACTATGATTATGACATATCACTTTCTCCCTATTGTCTATTTTATTACACATTTAAGATGTGTGCGTGTATTGATTATAAGTTGTAGGCATATTTAGGGATGGGTACCGAAGCCGGGTATTAAACGGGCCCTGGGGCTAAATTATTGAAGACCGTATTATTGATAGGCTTTAACATTACCGGCTCTTTTATCTGTACTTTTTAACATTTTGGTGTAATTTATTATCACGCTGCAGCATCTCCTCTGCTCTCTGTGTCGGGGCTGAGCTCCTCCAGCTACGCTCGTAATTATAGCATTAGTGAGATAAAACCTTTGCGTGTAAAAAGCCAATGTAGAAAAGCAATATTTCAATCTTCTCTGGCTGCTATGTTTTACACAACCACAGCGCGCTAGCTTGGCTAATAGCAGATTGTTACAAACAAGCTAAAACAAAGCTGTCTGTTTGTAGTTTGACCGTTTATCTTAGTTTGCCACGTATCTTAAAATGTATTGTAAAAATTCAAAGGAGTATCGATAAGAGTAGTAGTAGTATCGATAAAACGAAACCCATCCCGGGCATATTACTATTCTAGTACTTTTCACTAAAGAATATATTTAAACTTTTTTTCCTGATATTCACTAAGTAGGACTGAGATTAAGTGAAATGTGACCAACCTATTAATTGATGACAAGTGAGTGAGATTTAAAGTTGACAAAAATATAAGCTGCATTATACACCACTCCGATACCAAGCCAATATGTTTTTAACTTCAAGAGACTCCCCTACATTGTCAGGGGCTCAAGCTCAATGGCAGAACTGCCATGGTGTTATAATATATAATAGTTATCTAATGTTCTCAATATGATGTCTGTGTGTAGCTCGTTTCCAGGTGGCCGTGTGCAGTCTGATGTGTGAGAAGCTCAAGCTCAGCACCTGGAGAGTCCAGCTGGGTGTTTTACAGTCCATGAAGGCATACTTCAAGGGGTAAGGACCAAACAAACAATGAAATGAACCCTGAATGAATCAAGCTGATCAACCTTTTTGACGACATGCATGTGATGTTGTTCCTCTGTAGGTTATTGCTGCTTGAGAAGGGCAGTGAAGACGTCAATGCATTGTCACAGATCCTCACAGAGACCTGTGCTGCTCTCACTTACCCTTTAGGTAAGGTTCCTCACAACGTCACCGTACTTAGTGTTATAGTTTGATACGCCTGCATTTCATCACTATGTTCGTGTTGTCTCTATCCAGAAAACAAAAGTTACTCCTCTGTGAGGACAGAGGCCTTGTCAGTTGTGGATCTGATCGTAAAGAGAACTGGAGGTGAGTATTTATGGTGGCATATCCTCCGTCAGGAACTTGAATGTGACATATTGTTTCCACTAAATGTCAGAGAACAATGGCTTCATGTAGCCGTTCTTCCTGTTCCTCTAACAGCCTTCCTGTTCTCGCTTTAGGAATTCTTTTTATGAGCTAACTGCATGGATCAGCGGATGGCAATGTCGGCCTTTTGATGGGCCAGACTGAAATACCTTAACAAATATTTTAGACAGACATTTTTGTCTTTCATGATTTCCAGACAGTTGGTCCTAATAACTTTGGTGTGATCCCCGACTTTTACTGTAGCACCACCATCGGGCTTATATTTGTGGTTTTGATTCAATTCTTTGATTTATGATCAAATACCTGCATGCTAAACTAAGAGGGTGAACACTAAACCTGGGAAACATCAGCATTGTCATTGTGAGACCAAGTACATCCTCTCAGAGCCGCTAGCATGGTTCTAGACTCTTGTTTCCCTCTCTCCTCCTTTTATTATTACTCCTTGCATGCACCACATCACATGTTTGAAATCTAACCCTAGATTTTTAATAATACTAAGACTTATTGTTTCTTTAAGTTCATGGTTGATATTAGAGATGAGGGTAACACTTCATTTTACAGGTCCGCAAATTTCATGGTAATTTTAGGTGATAATTAGCAAATTACCTATTGGAAATTTCTTTGGAATTACTGCCAAATTACCCCAATATTTACCTCAAAATTGATCGAAAATGATTTTATTATAAACATTATTTAGTAATTATATGCCAATATAATACACAATGGTTAAAATAGGGCCCTTAGCCTTGAGAAGCGGCTGTGTGCTGCTCTTCATCGGAGGTGGAAAACCAAAACTAATAGAAGACACTTCTGATCAAGCACACATCTCACCATTGTGTGACTTATTGTCTGCACAAATGTAACCTGGTAGCTGATGTAATGATTCAGGGAGTTATTTGCTAATTACTATCTATTTATCAGCAGACATGAAAAAAAAAAGCATATCAATTAACTTTGTATTCTTTTCCTGGAAATGTATTAAATAAATTACCAGCTATTGGGAAATAGCAGAATATAATTATTAAATAATGTTTATAATAAAGTCATTTTTTGATAAATTGAGGTAAATATTGGGAGAATTTGGCAGTAATTCCAAAGAAATTTCAAATAGGTTACTTGCTAATTATCACCTAATTACCAAGAAATGTGCGGACCTGTAAAATGAAGTGTTACCGAGAATAAGTTTTGGATTACTGTCTTGTATATAGACTCCTTGTTTTTAGCTATACATTACTCACAGACTGGGCCGGTGGGCATGTTTCTCTAACAACATCTGCATATATACGAACATATATGCATATATACATGTACATGTATCATATATATTATTGATCCAAGTGTCACTGATGAAATATTCCTGTGCCTGTGTGACGTTAACAGAGAGCGAACAGTGGGATTGTGTGTCTGTGAAGAGCCGGGAGCAGCTGCAGCGCTCGCTGTCAACGCTGCAGTCAGACAGCAGACCTGACCTGAGGGATAAGGCCCAAGAGCTGCGTAGACACATCCAGAGCCAACCCTGAGCGTGCACACTCACACACAAACACACACACAGACACACACAGCTCACTAAGCCAGCCAGACACACGCCGTCACAAACACAGAAATACAACAAAATAGAGCATCAACTCCTTTTCACTTCTTTATCAGTCACACACACTCCTCTGTCTCTTTGATGCCGTTATTATCTTCTCTTCGACAGACATTCACAACCCTCTCTGTCATTGCATTACTTATCCATGTTACCTGTGAGCTTTTGAGGCTGACAGACTGATTCACATTTTGTGGCTGACGAAGCTTGACCTTGAAGCTTGGAAGAGCTCTGAGTCTGAACTCACAGTGACAAGCGGTGAAGGGGCGAGGCTATTATTGTAACGTGTCAAAGTTTTATTTGGTTCATTTAAATGGACAGTAACATAATGATAATAAATGCTATATAAACCAATGTGTTGGGTTTGTGGACGCTGTATATCTATAGCCCCAAAATGGGGACTTTTACTACTGTTTGTGGGGATTGCCTACTCATTAAATATCAGAATGTCAGCAGGTGGTACACCTCGGTGACTAATGCAGAAGGTTGACTAGTCGGCTCTCGTTCACAGTTGCACTTTCCAGGGGTGTGGACACTTTCTCGCTGTTTTACCACCGCTGCTGATGCGTAGTGTTAAAAGAGCGGAGGCTTTTGGAGATATCTCTCTCTCTGTGTCTCCTGTAAATGTTCTTTCCCCTGTTTGCAAGGTGAATACGCAAGACTGCAGCCAATTTTGTGAAGTCTTGAGAATAAATAAAAAAAGAAAAACCTGCTGTTAAGTTGAAAGTGATGCTATAGTTGTTTGAATTTGTCCCTGATAAAATAAAAATACCTTGATGATTTGGACAAGTGACTTTCTTTTGTCTTAATACAGAATGACAGTAGTATATTTACAGTTTTAAATCAAATGTCAGAGGGGCTGAAGAGGCCGTAATTCAAATGTATGATCACACATATTGAGACCACAAGTACTAGTAATTATGTACAAACACATACAGTATAGGGGGTGGGAGACAGATATTATGCATGAGTACATGACTGGTTTGCTTTTAGCCAATGTTTTAGTGTTTTTTAAAGGTTAAGTAGTGGTCACAGTCCCTGATATGTGCTGGTAATTTGTTACAAGTATGTGTGCCTCTAATGGACACCACCATTTGACTAAATTCAGTTCTACATCTAGGTACATTACAGTCTCCCCTAGTTTTAGTAGTTATTATTGTGTTTCTTCTGGATAAAATCATGTAATGGTGAGGAGAAAGGGGCGAGCCCATTCAGAACTTTAAAAACAAGACAAACATCTGTGAAAGTTTGGTAACTGTCAATGTTTAAAATGTTATACTTATGATATTGCAAATAATTAAAATGAAAGGTTTTCCAAAATTTTGACTGTCTTCTTGAAGAGACTTGATGGCTGTTGTGAAACAATATGTTATGTGAGAAAATGTCATTGTGTAATTCTCAGTAATGAAAGGATAATCAAAATGTAACTCTAAAAGACCAAACTTACATGTGTAGCAGTCTGCAAAACAAAGTCATGCACTCTAGCTGTATGTTTATAATAGTTTTTTTGATTTGCAATTAACTGAAAAATGCAGTCATCATAATTATGTCACAGTCCAGATCTAAAACTGTGACAAAAACAGAAGACACACAGTTCTACTTAACAAATAAAGTGATTTATTCACCAAAAGTAAGTCAAAATGAGTCAAGGGAGTGGATGGGAGGAATCTGTAGAGTCAGTTGTGTAGAGTGGATGCATGAGAAATGGCACTGATGACTGTAGGCTACTAACACTATACTTGTATTTTGTCTGTTCATGTTGTTTAACTGTGTTGTATATATTATATATATTTTAATAAATTAAAATGAGAATGTGCTGCATAGATGTTGTGCTGTAAAAAACAAGGAAAAGAAACCAACAACACAGAGGTACTGTATGGTGTGAAAGGAGATCTGCTGCTGCTCAGGCATTTATGCATAAATCACACCGGCCCAGCAGGTGTGTCCAATGATGCTGATTACACTCAATCAAGTCTACAGCCCTCCAGGTAGGAACCAATCAGAGGGGCTGTCACAGCTGCAGCTAATTAATCTAATTTGACCTTCTAGTGGTGCTGCATTTAACAGCCAATCAAATGTCATGTGACTTGTAATGACTACGAGACCCAGCTGGTAATTACTGATACTTGTGAGACATGAACCAAAGCAAACAATCCACCTTAGGTTATTTTCAAGGAAGTATATCTTTCAAAAGAGCAATATGGGTGCTCAACCTCAAAAATATAAATCAGATAACTGATTTTGTGGTTCAACATTATAACATGTAGTCTTGTATATTTGAAGAAGTTAAAACAATCCTGTTAAATAGTGAATATCAACTTGGCAGTAAATGTTATTGGGTGTTATTTGTTTGCTAATAAAGTGAAGTCTATGAAGAAACCCTTCATAATCACTCAAAATGCAACAGAATTAACAAATGCAGTAACAGTAAAACTGCAATTATTTGAACTCAACAACCAAGTAGCTTGTGTTGGATCATTGGCCTGAAGAGTTTTCTAACGTGAATATTGCCAAAATGTCTGACCACTCAGTGTCCAACAATGCAGGTGTCATAGCCAGTTACACCGTGAGCGTCGCTGTCCTGTCTATCATACTACCACTAGGGGACATCAACATTGTACATCTTCAAATTCTACACGTTGGCTTTTAGTCAAAAAATGAAGAATCAAATATTTATAATTGACCTGCTTTATTTACTAAAATATATGGACATGGTAGCTGCATATAAAACTGATAATGTGTGGCAGAATAGCATGAACATAGACCAGAAAAGAGACAGGATAACCACGGACAGTTTAGAGAAAGGAAATATACAGTTAAAAAGGTTTAAAATACACAAAGATGTGAAGAAACTCCACACTTAAACAGCTGAACAAAGAGGACACGTGCCATAAAAACAGTCATATAAACACAACTTTTAAGTTTAGGACAGAGCATATGACTACCAAGAGAGGAAATGGTATACACATAATTGATTGCCAGAAGTTATAAACAGATGATATGGTTTCTAAAGAAGAAATACCAGAGCAAATTTAGAATACGACTGTTAAGCTATTTAAGTACAATGATTAGCTGATGAGCAGTTTGTTCCTCTTGTCTTTTTGGCGAGCCTTGTCTTGGCCTTTCTGGGGAAGGATGGCGTCGCTCTGGCTGAGCGCAGTCCGTGAAACTGTGGACATGCCGTCGACAAACTTAGTCTTGAACAGGACGTTGGCGTTGGTGAACATGCCGTCCTTTAGGGACACCACCACGAACTGCAGGGAGAGAATTTAAAAGGTAACTTGTTTTGCTCTTTGATGCACTCACAAGTAAGAATATGGTGTGCATGACCACACTAGTCTATTTAATAGGGCTGGGACGATATGCTTATCTCCCAATTCGATACTATCATTATATGTATTGCGATTTTAAAGTATTACGATTCGATATATTGCGATTTTTGTAAACTTTAAAACCTAGGGAAAAGGTCAAATCATAAACTTCTAGGGACTTTTACTTCAGAATATCTCTAAATGAATGCAGTAAAATGCTTGATTTTGTGTCTGTATGTAGTCAGAGATGTCCTGAAGTCAAATATATCAATCAATGTCAGGAATTATCTATACATGTTTTTCCAGCAACACAAAAATCAAAGAATAAAAACATTTCCTTCACAAATTAGTGTTATTTTCTTTTTAACTTATAATGGGAATCATGGTTTATACTTCTGGTGAATATAATCCACTTACTCTTCTTTCCAGATATGCATTTTGTATACCCTTCGATAACACCTTATTATTTTGAAAACCGGACATAATCACACACACACACACATAACTTCCTTCTACCTCCACATAGACTCATTGTTAAAAATAGTTTTTTGATACTTAAATTTTTCTCCCACTATCCCCTATTTAATGGCTGAAAGTCTTCTGCACAACAATGTAAGGCTTAGTAAGGTTATTAGAACATGTGCATGTGTGTTTCAACGTACCTGGGAGTGTGTAAAATGCGTGCGCAGCATCTGTCCAATGTTCTGTGTGTGCGAGAGATCCAGGGCAGCATCCACCTCGTCTAAGATGTAGATGGGAGCGGGTTTGAACAGCAGCATGGCCAGGATGAGAGATAAGGCCACCAGTGATCTGAAACACAAAAGAGACACACAGAGGGTGCTCAATAAAAGTGATCTACTTCACTATCATCTAATATTCATAGTTATACTACGAAAATAGACAAAATAATTGACACTCCGTGATCATAAAAGTGCTGACCTTTGCCCTCCGCTGAGCTCAGTGAGGTTCTCCTTCCAGGTGTTGCCCAAGGCTACCTTGAACTCAAGACCTTCCAGGACACCACCGCCCTGGGGAGGAGCCAGCTTAGCAGTGGCCCCCGGCAGCAGAGTGGAGAAAATGGAGCCAAAGTCCTTGTTTACCTGCAGAGGAAGGAAAATATTACAACAGAAGGAAAAGTAACAGACATTAGGACGAATGATTTTACAGTGAGATTTTAACTTTCAAATTTATTCAAACCACAATTAAAACACTAATGCAGTCCAATACAGTTGTATTAACTAGGTGTACCTAATAAACTGGCAATGCTGTGTTAATTACCTCTCAGTATCAAGGTTATAATAGTTTTTTTTTGTTTTGACTTTGATTTCATTTTAGTTTTAGTTCGTTTTCAGAGTGTGTTTACTAGTTTTAGTTTAGTTTCAGCTTTTCAGAAGAGTTTAGTTTTAGTTTTTATATACTTAGTTTTAGTTTTACAGTAATTTTAGTTTTTGTTAGGGTCAGCTAAAATGTCTCAGAAGTATGTCGCTACATATACATGGTTGTATTGCGTATTGTATTGTATAGCAATTGCGTCACAGCATCATCTCCTGGAAGGACAGGTCTGTTCAATTTCTGTGGTTCAATGTCACGAGAGCTGACCGAATGGTAGTCATTTATTATAGCTAAAGAAACTAAATTTATGTTAATTTTTATATTATTTTTATTAGTTTTTTACCCAGGAAATATTCTTTCCTAAAGAATATAGTATTAATTTGTTTCAGTAGTTTCATTGCTTATTTTTGTTTTAGTTTCAGTTTTAGTTTACTCTAATAACCCTGCTCAGTATGCATGGCCCAATGTTAAAGGAAAGGGAGCGACAATTGTAAAATGTAGGGGAAAAAATGATTTGCTGAAAGAGAGCAGACCTTCTGCCACGCCACGTTGAGAGCCTCATTCTTCTTCTGGTCCAGCTCCTCGATGGTCTGCAAGATTTTGGCTTTGTCGTTCTCCACGATCCTCTTCTTCTTCATCAGGTCATTGTACTGAAAGAGGGAAGACAATTGTGTCAACAAATGCAAAATCTACTATTGCAGCTTTGAATGACTTACATCTTATCCCACACAACAATCTCCCCAAACTCTTTCTGTGTCTTTGTCCTCACCCTCTCCTCGGCCTCGTTCAGCATGTTCATGGCCCTCTTGTTGACGTTTCTCTCCAGCTTGGTGGTGGTCTCCTCCAGCTTCTTCAGCCGCTGACCGGCCTCTTTGGGGTTGTTGGTCTTAAAGTCATAAGAGGTGTTGGGCTGGCCGAAGAACTGACGCTCCGACCGGATCCAGTCGTGTTCCTCCAGCATCCGAGACACCTGGAGGAAGATCGTATGAGGAGGGGGAGAGAGAGATGGAGAAATGTTTAGAGGACCCTGATCATACTACATAAGATGAAACTTTCAGATAGATACTATTGTAGAGGACTACGTGTATCAGTGTGTGTGTACCTTGTCAGCAGCTTCCTGGCTGTCTTTGCGGTGCTTACTGATGTTGTGTTCCAGTTCCTTGATCTTCAGCTGGACTTCGTTGTTCTGCTCCCTTATTTTATTGGCCTCTGAGCTCTTACCCTGGAACATTGAAATTGGATAAAAATGATCAAACAAATAGTCACATATTAAACTTCCAAAAATTAGTCAGCAATAGACAATTAAGAAAGTGAAATAGACAAATGTAAGTAGTAGGTCAAACTGTTGCGAGTAGAGAGTAATAAAACCAGGTTCCAAGGTACAACTCTAAGCTTTTCAAACTGGGGTTAAAAACCAAAGTAGGGCTGCCTCTCTTACTCAACTAATTGGTCGTTTTGGTCTTAGTCAACCAAGATTTCTTTGGTTTATAAGTCATTTTTTAAATGTTTTTTTCATGCTGAATGACTTATTTCTAATGCCTAATTTATTCTTCTTTGGAAAAGCTTGTGTCGCAGAGATGGTTTACAGGCTTGCAGAGAGCCGCAGAAAAGTGTAATTATGCGCCAGGCACCGCAGACACTGCTAAAGTTTGAAAGGACATCAGAGCCGTGAGTTGGGATTTCCAGACAAATAGCTCACATCCGTTACAACAACAACCACCTTATTAATTCTATGAAGAGCTCCTCCTCATCTTTTTTTTTCAGCCATGGAGTTGTGTTGGGCCAAACATGGAACTATTGAATCACACCTATCAAATAAACCAAAGACCGCCTGACAAAAGATTTAAAAACCGTGAGTCCAAATCAAAAAGAAACTGCATGCTATGTGCAATCTGCCGCAGGAGTATAAATCAAGCATGAGAAACTTATGTGCGCATCTCTGGTAAACACAAGATTTAAAGTGGTGCTTTTGTGTGATTCTTTGTGGAGAAACTCAGTTTTACTGATCTGTCGACAAAATCATATGAGAGTTAGTCGACTTTTCTTCGGTCAAGGACAGCCATAAACAATAAGCAAGCAATAAAGGGAAAAAAAAATGTACACACCTTGAGCTCTTTGTCCTGAGCCATGATCACTTCCTTCTGTTTGGCCAGCTCCTCCTGGGCTTTACGCACTGCCTCCTGCACAACAAAAGAGAGAGAATGAGATAAGAGGCAAGAAAAATAAGAACAGTAGAGTAAACCTGTGCACCTGAAATGTGAACTCTTGAGGATTTCAAATTGTCCTCAAAAGTACAAACCTTAAGTGTGGCCCTGACACAGCTCTATATACACACAGCTTGAAAATGATGCAAATACCTTGTTCTGTGATACGGTGCAGGCCATGCTGTCTATCTGCTCCTGGATGGCCTTTGTAGCTTCATCTACAGCCTGAATCTGCTGCTCATAACCCGCCTGCTCCCTCCGCAGCTCCTCCAGCTCCAGAGCCACGGCGTCCGACTCCTGCACACATGAGCAAGAAAAGAAACTCATTTGTTCGATTCATCAGAAGCAACAGCGGATTGAGAGGGAGACTGACTGTGTGTGATTGTGTGTGTGTGTGTCTGGTCGGTGTACCTGCTGCATCTGCTTCAGCTTCTTATTGAAGGTATCGGCTTTGGCCTTGGCTGCGTTGAGGTTCTGCTGGGCGGCTTTCAGCTCCTTCTCTCTCTCTGCGTCAGCGTTCTTCATTTTATTCTCCAGCACCTTGTACTTTTCTTCAGCCCGCTTCTGCACGTCCTTGGTGACACGCAGAGTCTCCTCACTCTCCTCTGGTTGAGCAAACACACCACACAAAGTTAAGTTAGCAAACGAAAGATTAAATCAGGACAAATGTGTTGTTTTAGTTTCAATTTTCTATCAGATCTGTACATATGTAGAGGTCTGATAGCAATTTGTCTATACAGTATGCACAAACTGCCTTGTGCAACCAATTAAATTATTTTAAATTGTGTCTGACCGATGGCCTTGCGCAGCCTCTCCAGTTCTTCTTGCTGCTGGTGGAAGGAGCTCTGCTGCAGCTTGGCCTGCAGAATCTGCTCCTCCTCAACCTTCAGCTCATGCTGTTGCTTCAGCTGACGGTACCTGGAGGGAGAAAATGTGGTGAGTGAGGAAGAAAATGGCGTGGGTAGGTGGAAAAAATATGAAATAATGGAATCCAGGAAGATGCACAAGTACGTTCTCAGGCACCGAGTTGCTGATGACGCTGATGATGGTAGGATTTATTTTGCGAATTCAAATTTGTGTAACTCAAGCAACACGATTTAAAAATATCTTACTGTAAATGTGCATTAAAATGATAGCCCGACTGATACAGGATTGTTAAAGCCAATACTGATATCAGTATTTTTTTAAAATGTAATAACAATGTATCGGTTGATTTTAATATTTTTTTTAACATAAACAAACAATCTTGATATGGATCCCTTAGATTAGTTTCTCTTTTTTAAAGATTTTTGACAAAGATACACACTGAGGAGGACATTTTGCGGTGTAAAAATCAACTTGTCAGTGCTCTCTGGTGGACAAACTATTTAAAAAGTGACATTATACTGTAATTTCTTATTACTTATCGGCCGACATATGCACCTACAGTATACAGATAAATCTCAGCCGGGCTGATTAATTTTTCACTAGCTCGAATCAGAATCATTTCAATACATGTGGGTATTTTGTCTGTTTGTGCTTGCATACTTCTCTGCGGTTCCCTTAAGGCCGGCTAGTTGTCGTTCAATATCCTGAAGCTGGGCCTCCTTGTCATTCAAGTTGTCCCGAACCTCCTTCAGTTCCTGCAGGCTGGTCAGAACAGATGCTGACTGGGAGCGAGCACCTAGAAGAGAGAAAGCAGGAAAAAAGAAAATCCATTAGAAAGTCTGTTTCACTGAATGACTAGTAGGAGTTTTTAAATACTTGAAGAACAATCATATTGCATGAGTCATGAAAGTCAAAACTGTTATTTCAGGTATAACGTTCAGAAGCTTTAGAAAACAGAAAACACAGATGAAGCAAACACGATTCTAAGCAATAAATCAAACATTTGGATGTACAGGATAACAAGTTGTGACGTGTGATGTTTCAAAGCAACCTTACATACCGCATGTATGTAAGGTTGTACATACACATAATTTAGTACATGAATCCTCCTTGTTCTCACCTCCGCTCAGAGTTCCCTGTGGGTCGAAGATGTCCCCTCCAAGAGTGACGGTCTTGGTCATCACCTGCTTATCAAAAGCTACTTTCTTGGCGTTGTCCAGGTTGTCACACACCAGTGTGGAGCCAAAGACGTACTCCATGGCCTTACGCAGGTCAGATTCATAGCCCACCAGGGACAAAGCTGTGTGGACGTTGTCCTCTCCGACCTGACAGAAGACGGAGAACGGACAGAAAGGTCAGGACAGAGTGAGGAAGAGATGGCGAGTCATCAAACAGACACGTGTGTCACGTTTCTTGATCAAACAGAATGACGATTAATTTTCCAAACCGGGCAATATTTAGATCTCTCACCAGGTTCTTGGCGGCGTTCACCACTCTGTCATTGAGTGTCTTGGCAGAGATCTTGTTCAGAGGGATGATGGTGTACCTCCGCTGCAGCTCTCCCTTCTCCAACAGCTTTTTACCGGTCACCTGGCAAAAGACAAAAATCACAACACCAACTCTGGTTACACTGTACCCCTCTCTGCAAATTAAATAACATTAACACCTGAACATGCACAAGTAACACACTTACCTCTGTGTCAACTACGATGTTATAGAGCCGTCCTCCTGCAACAACCTCCAGTCCTGTTGCGTAGGAGACGTCACGGACTGTGATCAGGTTAGCTAGCAGCCCCTTCACTTTGCTGCGGTCCCATCCTCGCTCTGGGTCCCTATAAGACAGCAGAAAACACATTAGAAATACTGACTGTGTGTGATTGCGGCCTTTAAATTCAGAATAGATTCATTAATCTAATTAAGAAAAGATTATTTTGCCTTAAAATTAGGGGCAAACAAACAAAAATAAGAACATCAAGACTCAAAACATACTGTGCGGTTAAATAGATGAGCTAATTCGTTTTGCAAATCCTTACTTGTAGTCGAAGCGCAAGTTGGGGAAGCGAGACACGAGATGCTCGTAGGTCTCTTTAAGTTTAGCGGCCTCTCTGGACAGCTGCCTCCTTTTGTCCAGCAGATTCTCCTCCTTCCCATCTGCATACAGACACAGTAAACGTTGTTACAGAATGTATATTACATAAGGAATGGCAGCTGGCTCGTGTACCAGAGGCTGTCTGCATACATTGCTCTGCTCACACACACCTTCATAGTTGAGTTTAGTCAGCTCGGCCTGTAGTTTCTCCCTGCTGCTTTTGACAGCCTGCAGGCTGTCCTGGTCCTTCTTGTAGCCACCGTCCATCTTTTTCACCTCTGCCTGTTTGGTCTTCAGCTCAGCCTGGGCGTGCTTCAGGGTCATCTGGGCCTGGACACAAAAGAAGACAGAGACAAGACAGATGAACCATCTTTGAAATCAACAGGAAAGAAATTGAGTATTTTCTCAATATAGAAGAATTTTAGAATCAGCAGGCCTGCCTGATGTATATTCATGCTACTGAGCATAAATGTTTTGTACTGAAAACTTGCTATTGAATATAAACTGGCAACCTGAATCATCACATCCCCGGCAGATGTGTTCCAAGTTCTTTCCTCACCTGCTTGGCCTCAGTATCTGCCTTGCTCATGTCATTCTTGCAAGTCATCATCTGCCCAGCCAGCGTGGCCTCCGCTCCGTCCTCATTGGTAGAAAGGCCCGCTGACACGGCCCTGAAGTGCTGCTCAGCTGCCTCGAGGGCTGTGCTGTCTTTCTGTCCCTCCTCCTGTAGAGCCTGAAGCTGATCCGTCAGCTTAGAAACCTCCTTTTCTTTGACCACAAGCATTTTCTTGTCCTAAGGATGAAGGAAAACAACAGCTGATCAAGAAGTTGTGCAGACAGCCCTCATTGTACGTGAATTTCATTTGATAGAAGTTTTTGTTTTGACAAGAAAGTAAACAAGTCATATAGGCACATATTAGCTAAATGTATTGTCCTGTTACCTCCTCCATACTCTTGACAAGCTCCTTCCTCTTCTTGGTTTCATCTTTGACGTTCTGTTTTTTCATGTCAAGCGCACTCTGAGCTTTGGCGTCCACACGTTGCACGTCAGCTAAAGTCTCTTCCAGGGATTTTAATACTCCACTCACCTCCTACAGATGAGCAGATAAACATTAAAGACAACGCAACATGACTCAAGATTCCTTTTCCTTGTTGTGGCTTCATAAAAACAAACAAAACATTGAATTTTGATAGGCTACAGATTATTTTATCCAGGAGCAAAAATTCAAATGTTCAATTCTTCTTTCCGAAGAATGAGGAGAATAAAGTCTTCCAGTGTACCTGGTCTTTTTTCTTCTGCAGCTCCTGGATCTGGGCCGACAGCTCCTGGACTTTGCTCTCATTCTCGGCCATACTCGCTTGCATCTTGGTGATGTTATCCTGCATCACCTTCAGATTATCTGCTGACTTCAGCTTGGTTTCCTCTGCACACACAAACAGCCAGGCCACGTACAGCCGAGACAAGTGCTGGATCTCACGCATCAGCTTCTGGTACTCCAAGTACGATGATCGTTCCTGCAGAGGGAGGAAGGATCAGAAAAAAGGGAAATAATGACTAAAACATGAAATTGAACCCGGAAAATGTATAATTCTTGCCATTATACGTCAGTCACAACAGGAAATCACAAGTTTTGATTTTGCAGTGTACCTACCTCTTGAAGTTTTTGCATGGTTGGAGTAATTTCCTCATCCAAAATCTAGTAAACAAAGAGAATCAGTTAAATATTTCAACATTAGTTGCAATTGTATGTGTGGCAGCTGCCCACTGGAGAATGAACATTCTCAGATGAATTAGTCAAAAAGAAGTTTGGATGTTTAACATACGGTCTGAATCTCCTTCAGCTTGGCCTCCTTCTTCTCGATGGTTTTCTGAGCGCTAATCTTTTTACATTCATACATCCTGGTTCCCGCTGCCTCCTCAATCATGGCGAGGATCTGAAAGAAAAGAGGTGGTCATTGGAAGACTTGAAAAAGGCAGGACTACTGTATGAAATAGTACCGATGGTGGGATTGTGTATGCTTTACCTCTGGTGGCTTCATGTTTAGCACTTTGGTGATCCTCCCCTAAAATATTGGAAACATCACATGATATAAAATACTGTGGAGAGGGTCACAAACGCAAACACCAGAGTTGCCAAGTCTGCTTAATATAAGCGACTTTGGGCTTATTTTCCTGAAAAGTATATATACATATATATGAAGAAGAAGAAGAAGAAGAAGAAGAAGAAGAAGAAGAAGAAGAAGAAGAAGAAGGAAAGGGAGCAGAAGGAGGAGGAGGAGAAGAAGAAGAAGAAGAAGAAGAAGAAGAAGAAGAAGAAGAAACAAGAAGAAGGAGCAGAAGAACAATAAGAACAAGAAGGAGGAGGAGGATGAGAAGAAGAAGAAGAAGAAGAAGAAGAGGAAGAAGAAGAAGAAGAATGCTTTGGGCTTTTCTAAGGGGGAGAGTTGCTTCTTTTGGGCTTGTTTCTGTGGACCTGGTTGCTTGTTTATCTCGCAAGATCTGGCAACCACTGCTGATGACACAAGACTGACCTGCATGATGAGAAAATGCGGGTTGTTGACGTTGAGGCCAATAGAGCAGAACAAGTCCTGCACCCTGGTGTTGTTGGCATTGACTCCATTGATGAGGTACTTGTTCCTGCCACCAATCACCACCTTCAAGAAAGATGTATAACACAGTTTTAGTATTTAGGCAAAGCACACATTAACCAGTTGTACACCAATTAGAGTCTTCTTTATCTCTGCCAACCTGTCTGGTGACGGTGATCTCATCATGGGTTTCAAACCCCAGAGGACTCTGGCTTTTGTTGGAGTTGTCAAAGGTGATAGACACAGTGGCCTTGGTGATGCCACCCTGTCCATTCTTGTAAACCAAGTCCTGGAGGTTGGAGGCTCGCACCTTTCAAGTGAAAAATTACACAAACGGATACAAGTTTCAAGATGCTTGAATGAATGAATGAAAGACTTTATTTCGAACATAAAAATTAATAAAAAAAGATACAAAATAACAAAAAAAACAAGAGTAATGTGTCCGAAAAGGAGTAGGTAGAAGTAAAACTTATATTTCCCTACCCCTTTCTCACTTCTCCTCTAATAACTCATATATCATAGAATGATAATATAATATATAAACTATCCCAGATTTATTTACATCCCAAATTAAATATATGAACAGCATCCCAAATTTATAACTTTACTTTTTTTTTTCAAAGTTCTGACTTTATTCTCGTAATATTATGACTTTATTCTCAGAATATTACGACTTTTTTCTCGTAAAGTTATGACTTTATTCTCATGATATTATAACTTTATTCTTTTAACGTTACGACTTTATTCTCGTAATATTAGTATTTTTTTCTCGTAATATTACAACTTTATTCTCGTAATATTATGACTTTTTTTCGAGTAGTTATTACTTTATTCTTGTAACATTACTTTATTCTCGTAATATTAGTATTTTATTCTCATAATATTACAACTTTATTCTCGTAAAGTTATTACTTTATTCTTGTAACATTACGACTTTATTCTCATAATATTTAAACTTTTTTCTCGTAATATTATGACTTTATTTTTGTAATCTCAGATGTTTTTCCCCTCAATGTAGCCCTAATACTCCTTCATACATTGTCTCTTTGGCCCTCACTGCATTAGACTTATATACTATATACTTAGACTATACACTGTGTTACCTTCATCACAATGCTCAAATGTTTTGCGGCTCCAGACAGATTATTACATATATCTTTTTGCCTAAAATGTCTCTATTGCTAGTAAAGCTTGCTGACCCCTGGTATAGCCGATAAACACACTCACATGGCTGAGGTTGGAGATGCCCAGGAGGAAACAGATGGAGTCCAGGATGTTGGACTTGCCGCTGCCGTTGAGTCCTGTGATGGCGTTGAACAGCGGGTCAAAACCGTTGATCTCCGTCCTCTGAGCGTAGGACTTAAATCCATCTATAATAATAGACTTAATGTACATCTTTAAGGCTGTCCAACTCTCCGCAGACTACCGGAGGAAAGATTTACGATGTTTTTAATACCAAACCGGTAAAAGTGAAGACACTAACTAGGTTACAGCCCGGTGTGTTTACAACCGTCAATTCGTTCTTCTAACTTCGAATTTTGGCGGCAGGTCCCTCCTCATCTGTGCCGGCGACAGGATGAAGAAATTAAAATGTATTTTAGCACGATTTGTACATATATCAATTATAATGTATCAATATAGAAACACAAATGACTCGGGTATTTAAATATAATATGTAACAAAAATAGTTTAATATATATTTAATGTTTATTTTCGGCAGGCACATTTTACGGCTACTAAATGGTCCTTGTCGCCTGTAGCAATCAATCTGGTAGCAAATGCTTTGGCGCCACCTGTAGGTTAGAAAGCTGAACTACAGGTGGAAGAAAAAAAATGTGTCCCGTGTCAAACGTAGGCAGATAGATCGATCGATAGATAGATAGATAGATAGTAAATTTATTGATCCCGAGGGAAATTCAAGTTTCCAGCATCACAGTTCCATAGTGCAAAACATGTTAGTAAAACGGCAGTAAAAAAGTTAGTAGTGCAAAGTGCAAAAAAATATACCAGATATAAAAATACAAGGAGATGAAGAAAAACTGTTAAAACTAAAGGATACAGAAAAAACTATTTATCATCAGTGATGGGTAAGACTTATACAGTGTTTTTTTTAATGATAATAGCATGTAATCTACAGTATTTTTCATTCTTTCAGGTGGAATTTCATTCATTCATTCATTCATTCATTCTCACTGTGCTATATCATTTTCCACTTGTGCAATTTTGTTAATAGTCTGTTTATTGTCAATACTGTATATACTGTATTTCATACTTCCTTCTATTTAAATGGTTCATATTTTGTTACACTTTGTTTAGCTCTTTTTTTTACTGTGTTAGCTGATGCATCTTGTTTTTTGCACTTTCCCCTTTGCTGCTGTACACTGCAAATTTCTCCACTGCGGGACTAATAAAGGAATATCTTATCTTATCTTATATTATTATTTTTAATGATGATTCTACCATGTTAAAGATCCCATATCATGCTAATTTTCAGGTTCATATTTGTATTTTGTGTTTTCTACTAGAATATGTTTACATGCTGTAATGTTAAAAAAAACAACCTTTATTTTCCGCATGCTGTCAGCCTGAATATGCCTGTATTTACCCTCTGACTGAAATGCTCCGTTTTAGCTCATTTTGACGGTCAGAATTGCATTGCTATAGGCAACAGCTTGGGTCCATGTGTACTTCCTGTCAGCTGATGACATTCACATACACTGCAACCAGGAATAAACTGGGACACATTTAGAATGTTTACGTTTAAAATTGTGTCAAGGATCTAAATATTGTATATTCGTGACATCACGAATGGGCAGAAATCCTGACAGCTTGTTTCAAATGCAGAGTTTTTGAATACGGGCTGTGTGTATTTCCCTGTGGATTGAGTGTTTCGATACTTTCACAGTATTTATATAGGACTTAAGCCTGCTTTATAATAAAAAAAAATTGAAAATCTCACCTTTTCATAATATGGGACCTTTAAATAATAAAAACTTGAAGTATGAAGCCGTACTCACCATTAAGAACAACAGAAAATTCCTCCTAGCATTAATGTTAAGTACTGAAAGGACCATAGTAATGACTCCAAGTCACCTGTGCTTCTTTAACTTTGACCAGATACTTAAAAAATCTTAATAATACAATTATTTTTTATTTATTAAGTGCATATATACTGTTTCAAAACATTCTTAACCAAACAAGGTATAAAAATAATAATATCCTGTGGTTAATATAGGGTAATACTGAATCCTTCATTTACTTTTTTTGTGGCCTAAAAGGTAATCAATATATAAATTCTAATATATATTGGAACCAGCATATAAAATATACACTAAGTGTTAATTCAGCTGTATGGTTAGGCCAAAACTGAAGTCATGAGCTACCGTTAGTAAGCCTATAGGACACCACAGACAAGCTCCTATGAATAATCAAAAATAGTATATAAAGTGAATTAGGCCTATACTAAATTGATACCAGATTGGATGATTACTTTTAAGAAGGCTAAAGGCAGAGACAGGCAAGAAACATGTAATTGTTTTATTTGTTCTCCATTTGAAATTCACATTTTTTTTACAACAGCACACAGAACACAATACTTTCAGGGAAAATTAATTTAAAAGATCACAAAAGTAGTTTACACACTTATACAAATACAAAGCTGCTTGAAATTTGCATTTGCCATGAAGATACATTCAGCAGAGTATGCAAAATAGACACAAGCCTACACTCACGTCACACCTATACTCAACACAAGTTATATACAGTAAACCTGTTACAGTTAACATACACACACACCTAAAGTTGACACACCCATACACCCACACACAATCATTGTGTCATTCCATTAGGCATCCAGAGGCACGGGACACATGGACAGACATACCAAATTGAATGCGTAGAAGCATATCTGTGTTAGAACAACACAGTCTCCTCTGTTGGAGTAAAAGGAGGTGGGCTTGATGTAGGCCCAGTCAAAGTTCCGCAGGTTCAGTGACCTCTGACAGTTCTGGTCGCTGAGGGCAACCAGGGCACGCACAAACGAGTATTTGGCTGAGCAGCTGACGGCCGTCACTGTACGCACCTTGTCAAAGTGCAGCAGGAAACAGGGGTCATCCTGGAGCCACGCAGACACAGAATGAGATAGCATTAATAAACCTTTTGTGTAACCGTTTTGTAAAACCAGACCTGACACAGTGATGTATGTTATGTTATGTAAAAGAACACAATGGTCACTCAATTAAAATTGATTATAAATCTGACAATGAATCCATGAAGAGATGCCAGATATATGAAAGCAAATGGGCTGCTGGGAGATGAAAGTATAATATGTAATAATCTTGTTGTTACAAGTATCTACTTTTTCACATTCATTCAAACAATGGCTTTCTGAACTGAGAAAACTGTATTGTTTGACCAATGAAATGTGGTTTAAAGCTGCAAATAAAGCTATATGGACCTTTAAGTTAAGATTTTCTTTTGTCAAACCCAGATTTCTACATTATTAAAACAGATAATTGAGGTAGTTGTGTACAACAAATAGGTCTAGATAGACATATTTGTGTTGTAACTAACTTTTTTCCCTTACGCATTTTGCTTATTTATTTTCATTTAAGATCCCAAAGAGAGACAGTTGATATTTCTTATTTTGCTCCACACAAAACACCATAAGAGTAATATGTAGCACTTATAAAATAATTCACTGAATTACAATATGTTTGAGATAAATTACATTGTTTCAAAGCATTCATAAAGAGTAAAAGTGTGATTAAGATGTTAGTTATTAGAGAACATATTTTAAAAAATATATTCTATGTTCCAATCATCCTTTCTATTGAAAACTATAGAAAATAATGCAATAATAAGCAATGGAAATTGAAATAAAATGTGGTTTAATTACCACATCAGGGTCCCGTCCGTCAACCAGAGTCAAGGCTGACAGGGACCAGACCTCCGTCCTCCTGTAGCACTCCTGTAAGCTGGAGCGTTTGGTGTGGGACAACCTCTTAGATCCAGACGACTTTACGGGCGGCTGAGATACCTGACACCGCACTATACATAACTGCACCAATTTGTTTTTTGAAACTGCAGAAAAAAAAGGGAAATAACACATAAGCACACTGCAGCACCAGACATTTCATCTGCAGTAAAAGTAAAACCATGAATCCTTTCAGGGCTCACAGATGTTTCACACAATAGCATTCTACAACCAAGGTAATACACCTGTAAAGGTCAATTCCAATGAGCATCTTAAACCCCTAAAAAAACTGCTTTCTAATGTGATCAAGGAGAAAGCTGTTTTTACCTGAGACACAGAGAAAATGTCTTCCGTGCGTCGGCTCTTCAATCTCAATAAACTCCACCAGTCTCTGTTTTGCAGGTCGGAATAAAACTCTCTGCATCTCCTCCCTCAGTAGAGACGACATCACTGGAGAGAGGAAGAGGAGAATTGAGATCAGATGATGGGGGGGGAAAAGCTTCTTTTTTTAAAAAAAACAATATAAAAAACAAAAAAAAACAGCAGCAGTAAGGCAGAAAGACAACAAAAGAGTGCCAAGAGATGAGAAAATCCAAGAGAGAGATCACAACAGTGAAACCTGGCAGTGGTGCGGAGGGAGGTGGTGATGTTTCCTCTGGTCAGACCGCGTGAAAACTATGTGGTCGTGTATGAAATGAGCTCTTACTCTACCACACACACACACACACACTCCACTCTGAGGCTGTCAATTCTGATGATCTATGTTAATCTTTCATTAAAGTACTGCCTTTATACCAACTTGCCAAGGAGGGAATCAGTAGAAAGGGAGCAATTAAAGGCCAATCTCTTCATCATTTTGCCCTTTTATTGCTTCAATTAAGATCCATTACGATGCTGATAGATACCGATGTTGACTCAGGTTTCCTGCAACTATGGATTTCACTCTTGGATTTGTATTTACCTCAGTGAAGTGTGTCTCACCCAAAGTATAGACACATATAAGACTGTACCCCTGGTTGTAAGTGGTTATGTTTCCTCACAACTCACACACTCTTTCTTTCTTTCTGTGGTCTTTCTGTCTCCACTCACTCACATATATACTGTAGATGTTGATATATATTATGTGGCAAAGTGCCGAATGTTCTGCTGTGATTAAACGGTTGTTGTGTGGGAATAGGATGTCCCACAGCACTCTGCATGGTTTCCATTACCCTGTGTGGTAATTCAATCCCTGGGAACAGGTACAAGCGGGGTGAAGCACTTAAATAGAGGGATTTTACAAGCACATAAAGGATGCTATACACTTCTTCAGGGAGCATGGCTCCATGAGATAATTTACTAGATGTACTGAGAAACAGGACATAATATCACTCTTAAGAAAAAAAAAAAATCAGTTTATGAGAGGCGGGTCAAAACTGGACTTTTCCATAAACAAACCCAGAATGAACCAGACCAAAGCTCTGATTTGATTTGTTGGCAGGAAAGAGTGTGGCTCCATTGGATTTTGTCACATTTTGTGAAAACAAAGATGGGTTTTCACAGCTAAGTGCTTTATTGTTGTTGTTGTTGGTGGTGGTGGTTTTTGTGGGTGTTCCCTTGAAAGGCTTTCTGCCTCTGAGATGGAAAGATGAGCAGGATGGGCAGGAAGTAAGGGGAAGAAAGGAAATATACAAGTGTTGAATCTCATGAATAACACATGAGGTTTTATTGTACTTACTTATCATAAACTTCAACCCCAGTATGTCTGTTCATGTGCATTGAAAGGATTCTTAATTTGTACCATAATTGGAGAAAACCCAGCACAAGAGAGTCGTTTTTGTAATATATGGTGGAATGCACAAGAATAAAGGCTGCAATGATTTTCCATCTGTATTCAATGTAAACGCCACCTCAATGTGTCTATATCTGCATTTGTAAGAAAATACGCTTGTCACGAAGCATTCCCATTATCCCTGACTTGTTGAGACATGCTGGTGAGTAAAACCAACAGGATATAAACGTATAGCAATTATTTATAATACTGTTTCATATGGCTGCATGGGAGGAGTTTGGAAAGAGAGGGACGCATGATTAAAGAGGATTAAGAGGAGGTGTATAAGGTTTAGGAGTAGGTCAGAGGACCTGACAGCAAGGATGACATGAGGAGAAGATTTGTGTAACACTGGGAGGATGGATGGAGTTGGGGAAGAAAGAAAGGAAGAAGAAGCTGCTGAAAAAGAAAGTGTGGAAGAAAAGGCTATCAAGAAAAAATATCAAGAAACAGGAAAGGATGGAAGACATGAAGAGGAATAAGGCATGGGGGAAAGCAAAGGAAGAAAAAAAAACAGAGGATCTGCAGAAAAGAGAAGGTGAATGTGAAAAAAAGAGGAGATGAATTAAGGAATGAATAACAAATTATTCAGGAAGAGGTGCTGAGCCAAGGAAAGGTGAGAATATAATGGGGGGGAAATCCTTGAGAAGAAGATAACGACTAATCCGAAGAGAACTGAAAATGATGACAGAGAAAAGAGGAAAAGCGAGGGGGCAAGTTGAGTTCACAGACAGGAAGGAGATTGGGAAAAAAAGGGAATAAGAGGCAGAGAGAAATTGTGAGAAGGTGCAGCGGTATAATGAGTCCATGCAGGAGGAAGGAATTAATGAGGCTGGCTCTCTTATACATTGAGTAAGCAGGAGTAGAGCTAATGAAAACACTTTGGTTTAATGTACATGCCTAAGGCTGGAAATTATAAAAGTGTGAGAACATTAAACATATAGATTCTGGATTCTACAGTTTGCATTTTTGTGCTAATATTGTAGTATTTTGACTTTTATGTTATTTGTACAAATTTAAAAAAACCCGAGCCTTTAGCCTTCTGTCAGGTCATGACTGTTTTGCATTTGAAAAGCTGTAATTTTAGCATTTTAGGGTTTGGTCTTTGCAATACATGTTAGTTACACTCATTTTTTGATGCATTTTGTAACTAATGTAGTAGTTGACAAAGATTTCTCTAGTCGATCAGTATTTTTTTATGCTTTTTTTCATGCTGAATGACTTATTTCTAAAAACTTATGAGCACATCTCTGGTAAACACAAGATTTAAAGTGGTGCTTTTGTGTGATTCTTTGTGGAGAAACTCAGTTTTACAGATCTGTCGATTAAATCAACTAATTGGTTAGTCGACAAAATTGCACGAGTGTTAGTTGACTAAGAATTTCTTTGGTCGAGGACAGCCCGAGTATCATATAACGACTGTACTCTGTGATTCTAGCTGCTGATTCTCACCCCTCATCTAACTGCAACACGGACCACAATGGAGGACAGAGGTGAAGTCAGTCATGTTTCATGCAGTCAGCTCAGGGAGTTTATCTGGTAGGTGACCTGTGACCCAGTATGTTAAAACAGGGTAGGTAGTTTAGCAGCGACTCGTGGTTTATACAAGCAAAACCCATGATCGAATTCCAGCAGCCGTTTTTCAGGACATGACACAAAACGAGTCACGCAGTCAACCAGGCTTATAAAAAAGAAAATACACTAACATCCTGTTTCAATATGCCAGAAACAATTAACCTTATCTTGGAGCAAAAGATGGCTGTGAAAAGCCCAGAACAATATATTTCACTCTTAATAAATTAAATATGAGCAAAGGACTCCAAATGCACTTATACCCGCTCTTTTCTCCCTGACGATAAAATAATTAATAACAACCTTTTTCTAGCTTCAGTGTGCCTCATCGTGTAATGTATGAGATCACTTTTCCTGTTATATTCCCAAACTCCTGACAATACTCGGGGGAAAGCGAGGAAGAAAAGTTGAGATTACGTGTTGCTTACAACGTGTGTTGACATTACACACAAACACAGGGGCTGCAAAACTTGATTTACACACACTTTGCTGGACAAAATAAATTACTTTTCCCAAGGGTTGTCTTCTTTTGATAGAGCTGATAATGGACTGATAGGATTTCAAGTGCTGTACTGATATATGGAGGATGACACAGCCAAAACAAACCTCTACTAATGTAGCAGGAGTGTCACAGGAAACAAAGCAATCTCCAGGTCTATTAATTAAACTTACATTTTTGGCAACAAGTAAGCTATTGTTTTGGTTTTAGTTTTAAAATCAGGATTTGAGAAGATATAGCACATTAGTAGGTATCTATGGTCAGTATCTTTTTACAGTAATGAATGATTTTGATATAGGTGAATTGCTTGTAAATGAAGGTTGAACCGATGGTTTTGATATTTTCTATATTAACAGTGGTGTAATCCTGACTGGAGAGCTTTACTGTAATTCCGCAATAGTGAGTCAGCATAGCTTGCTAATTTTCTCTTATATGTCTTGATAACATGCTATTCTCTCGTTCATAAAGACAATGAATGATTTACATCACTGCAACCACTACAGCCCTCATGACTCATCTGTCAACTCTTTTATCTAATGTTACTTTATTTATAATTGTAATATATATTATAATAGATAGATAGATAGATAGATAGATAGATAGATAGATAGATAGACAGCAGCAGCAGCAGCAATCCAGGCAATGTACAAGAACAGTAAATACACAGTAAACATATCAACACTAGAGATAATATTTATAGCATACACAATATAAAGAATATACTAGAATACATTATAAATATACCATAATTATACAGCTTTGAAAATATAAAATATGAACATAGAATGATAATAACAACATACAATAGCAAAGTGTGCAAGTTACAATTTTTGTTTTAAAATACAATTAAATGAGGTAGTAAACCAAAACTCTCTTTTAAGCGATACTGCACTTACTTTTCTGTATCATTTTTTGTTATACCAATGAAAGCATAATAAAAATGACATGATCGTTTGGAGATGAATATGTAATACCATGTTATGCCTGACGAAAAAAGGTGTCTACAGTCAAAATGAACCATAATATGAATTTAGGGGGAACCTTGACACAGTATAGGTACAACATCACGGTCTGTAGAGCTTCTGATTGGATGTTGACAAAATAAACTACTTTTCGAATGGTTGTCTTCTTTTGTTAGAGCTGATAATGGCCTGATAGGATTTCAAGTACAGTATATGGAGGATGACACAGCCAAAACCCCTCTACTAATGTATACAGGACTGTCAAAGGAAACATAGCAGGTCTATTAATTAAATATACATTTTTTTGGCAACAATTAAGCTATTGTTTTGGTTTTAAGAAGACACAGCACATTAATAGTTATCTATGGTCATTATCTTCTGCAAACAGTGATACAGTAGCTTGTTTATTTTCTCTTATATGTCTTGATAACATGCTATTCTCTTGTTCATAAAGACAATGAACAATATCCATCACTGCAACCACTGCAGCCCACATGACCAGACTTCTCTGTTATCTCTTTTATCCAATGTTAAAAGTTGTTTTCTCACTGTGTGAGCCGTTTTGGTCAAAATATTTAGATGCACTGAGCTTTTTAGATTCCCAAGTTTACTGTGAAAAGTCAATATTGTAGGCTACAATACTGTAGTACACAGAAACAGGATATGTACATGAGTGTTTACAGTAACTGTGTTTGTGCAGGAATGTGTTACATGTACTGTAAATGTAAAATTCACCTATGAGCTTTCATGTAAAGTCATATACAGTGAACAGAAAATTTGCCACAAAATGTCATCCATGCCAATAAAAAATAAATTTATAAACCATGTAACAATGAAAAAACCTGCAGTAATTCAGTAAAAAACAACAAATTGTACCTCCTAAGGGTACGTAAAACCTTGTCATAGATATTTATGGAATACATATGTTTGTCTGACAGATTTTGATAACTGAATGGATAATTTTGCATGTGACGACTCAAACGATGAAATAATGTTTATAAATTGCGAAGACAATCTCACTGAGAGCCAACTCATCAGTTTTGATCAGCAAGACATGTGTAAGTGGTTATTGTGCAAATTGTAGATAATTATACTTTTTGCACACATGTGCCTAAACTAGCGCAATTTGCTTGAATGAATGAGAAATTATAATTTGTTGTGAACAACAAACTACTTGTTCAGGGATTTGAGTTTATTGTTTTTTTAAAAAAAAAAAAAAATTCTCATTTTGAGAATTGAGCCAAAGCGAATGAGAAAAACTGTAAGCAATAATGCACTTAATTCTTGTGTATCATTTAATGTTATGCCAATAAAAGTAATAAAAATGACATGGCCGTTTGGAGATGAACATTTAATCCCACATGATGACTCATAAAAAAGGTTTCTGGACCATATATATATTAAATGCTTTCTTTATTGAACTCATGCTCATTAACAAATGTACAGATACACAGACAGTTGAACAGGGAAAAAAAAGAAGACAAAACAAAAATAATTACACATACATTTCATAATGCCAGGGTTTGTGTTTATGTTATATACGTCATATTATAATTATTTAATAATGTATAAGTCTTAATGGCTTTTTTGTTTTAAATATAGATTATGATGGTGTTTAAATCCATTAATAAAATGCATGA
Source organism: Sebastiscus tertius (assembly GCA_916701665.1). NCBI lineage: Eukaryota > Metazoa > Chordata > Actinopteri > Perciformes > Sebastidae > Sebastiscus > Sebastiscus tertius. Next base: position 993 of record CAKAOH010028092.1, on the reverse strand, counting down.
CCATTTATTCTTATGGATATGAAATGTACCAAAAAATAATAAATAATTGTGTTATATACAGCATGTTATATCCAATCTTATCTAGACTAAAATATATCATTACATCAAACATATTTATTTCAACATTCATCTTAAGTTTCTTTTGTAGAACATTCTTATGTATACAGTGAAAGAATTGATGGGAAATACTCTCTTTTTTCAAATCTACAGAAATCACACTTGTAATCAATATCCAGCTTGAATCTTTCTAACACAAGTTTTTGTTTATGAACCATAATAATATAAATTTAAGGGGAACCTCGACACAGTATAGGAACAACGTCACGGTCTGCAGAGCTTCTGATTGGATGTCGATAAAAGGGGAAACCCCTTTGCCATCAGGCAGGGCCATCCCTCCTCTCCCTCTGCTGCTCTGCTCTGCTCTGCACCCTCCTGGCCACCGTCCAATGTCACTTTCACAGCCCCATTCACTCTCACCCTGTTTTCCTAAAAATAATAATGCATATTAAAACAGTTGTGTTATGAACATGGTGGCATTTTAAGTACTAAAAAATGATAATGTAGTATCCGCTATATTCTCGTGCATTAATTTGCAAGCTACGGACGCAGACTATACCGTGTCCTTTTTATTCAATTCAATTTCAATTTCAATTCAATTTGCTTTATTGGCATGACTGTCAGGTGAACAATATTGCCATAATAATATAAAACAATATAATTATATAATAATAATAATAATAAAAAGAACAAAATAAAAACAAAAACATATATATAAATATATACAATGCATTAAGCAAATTACAATATATAGATATTTAAAAAAGAACATGCATCTAAATGGAAAAAAACAATAAAGAACTAATTAATGTTTGTTGTGTCAATAAAACATTTTAAAAGGAAATTATCATCACATTTAATTAATGATGTCTAATTATCTTTTGATATGTTTGGATACATTTTCTTTTCTTCTGCACTGTTTTTTTTATGTATTTC
>CAKAOH010028086.1:0-27619 GCA_916701665.1 Sebastiscus tertius | reverse complement strand
TATATCAGGCTTTTGGTAGTTAGTGTGTGTGTGCCTTTTGTAGTCCATGTATGAGTGCAACAGGCATAGGAAAGGGGTTATAAAAGACTGTATTTTATGTATATGTGCATTGTTGGTTATTTTAAAATACTCCACATTTTATTTATATGTAGTATTTTATATATGTCTTTTCTATCTCATCTGTTTAAATGCTTTCTATGTTTTCCTGTAAAGCACATTGAGTTTACTATACAAATAAAATCATTGATTCTCTTAACCTGTTCAGATACCGACCCGTAAATGAGTGGGTTGTTTTTTTCTCGAGAGGTGGACTTTACTCTGAAGATGAGTGTTTATTTTTCTCTGCTGTTAATCAGAATTTTACAGCATATTTACAACTAAAACACCCACAACTCATAACGAAAGGAGCGGCTCATTTACTGAAAGTTTTACTTGCATTATGAAACAAGAGTTAGCTCACAGACAGTCATATCGGTACTTAAACATCTCTGCTCTGTGCTTTGCAGGCTCGCTGGTGTTACAGACCCTCGTGAAGTTCTACTGCAGCTGTCGCGCTCAGAGACGACTGAAGATACCGATCTGAATGGGAAGGATGCAAAGGTGGAAGCAGTCAGTGTTGGATTCGGTTTCACACACACACACACACACACACACACACACACACACACACACACACACACACACACACACACACACACACACACACACACACACACACACACAATACTGGTTTTTAATACTATCTACTTCCCCCTTTCTTTGAGAGGACACAGATACACCCTGAATGGGCCCCTGGTGATCTACATTGTGGTTGGGAAGTACCTAGTGTTACAACTGCCATGCTTGGTCTGCTTAAAGGGACAGCGCTGAGCACTTTCACGTGCAGTAGTTGTCCTCCTGTCAGGGCTTTTCAATCACCTGTATAGTTGGATGTTTGAGTCGTCGCCTTGATAGTGAGTGAGCAATTCTTCTGTGCAGAGTTCAGGAGTCAAAGAGGGTCTTTTCTGCATTAAACGCTGCAGTTTCTAAATGATCAGGACGTCAAATTGGCTCTTTTGAAATGCAGAAAGAGTTGATATTTGTTTAATATATCTTATAGGTTTAAAGTAGGGCTGTCAATTGATTCAAATTTTGAATCACACATTTTTTATTTGTTCAAAATGTACCTTAAAGGGAGATTTGTCAAGTATTTAATACTCTTATCAACATGGGAGTGGACAAATATGCTGCTTTATGCAAATGTATGTATTTATTTATTATTGGAAATTAATTAAAAACACAAAACAATGAAAAGAATTGTCCAGAAACCCTCACAGGTACTGCATTTAGCATAATAAATATGCTCAAATCATAACATGATGACAGCTGTCAGAGTGTCAGTGTGCTGACTTGACAATGACTTGCCCCCAAACTGCATGTGGTTATCATAAAGTGGGCGTATCGTAAAGGGGAGACTTGTGGGTACCCACAGAACCCATTTTCATTCACATATCTTGAGGTCAGAGGTCAAGGGACTCCTATGAAAATGGCCATGCCAGATTTTAAAACTGAGCCCACTACAACCTAAAAATTGCAAGTTGCGTTAATGCGTTAAAGAAATGAAAATGCATTAAAACGATTATTATCGCGTTAACTTTGACAGCCCGAGTTTAAAGGCGTTCATCTTCATGCTTTTGGAAAAATAAAATAGAGAAGTGAAATTTTCCCATCTTGACATATCTATAATTGCTGGGAACGGGAGTATTTCGGGTCAGAATACGTTGATGATTCGTGACATAGTTTAAATGAAGTGTAACCACAGCGAGGTGAAAGAGGAATTTGTTTTGCAATATAAAAACCACATACATTTTTTTACTTGCATTTTCACTATGCACATTTCTTTTCTCTCCCTTCACACTGTTGTATGTTTTGAAAAAGCTGCACACTTCTTGTCTGAATAAATCTCTCACTCTGGCAGATGTTTACTACGCGTGTGTTTTTCTTAAAGTCCAACAAGCGAGTAGAGCGTACTCATTACACTGCAGCCGTCCCGGGTGTTCTGCATCGCTGCCTCCTGTTTACAGTTGCAGAGAGTGAAAGCGTTTAATCTGTACATGAGCGCGTTGCACCTCTCAGAAGGGTCAATTAGGCACACAAGACTATGTATGTGCACTAGTTGTGAAATCTTAACCACAACACAGACGTATTGCCTCATGAATAAGGTGATGTCCTGCAGAATTTCAAGTTTTTGCAGATTCAGTTTTATGTTTTATTACAACTCGGACCTTATTTTCATATAGTTTTTCAATTATTTTGATTGATAATAATAGAATTTTACTCACCAGAGTAATTGCTGGGATCTGAGAAGGCAGTGTGAATGTGAGCTGTAAAATTAAGACCCAAACTCTGTCCTACAGATGAACTAACATAATAACGTCATGCACACAAGTTTTCCAGTGCAGTGAGTGATTATTACCAACATTACAAGTACTCTTACTCTTACCAATCAGCGACGGTCATCCCTGCAAACTCCACCCCGAAAGTTGCAGTACTTTCAGAAAGTACTTCCCTTGGACCAGGGCCCTTTTTGGGGGTAAAAATTACAGAAAAATGTCCCCTGAACTTAATTTAGGAATTCCTCAAAAGGTTCCTAGTTCCAGGGGAATGTTCCTGCAGTGGAAAACGGGCTTTAGTTAGCTTTAGAGGTGCTGGTAGACGTATGTTATTATCTTCGGACGGAGCCAAGCTAGCTGTCCCCCCCCCCCCTTTCCTGTCTTTATGCTAAGCTAAGCTACCCGATTCCCAGCAGACACGAGAGTGGTTGTTGATCTTCTCATCTAACTCTCATCTAACTCTCGAACAAGAGTATTTCCCAAAATGCGGAACTGTTTCTTTAAAAACACAGTACAGTATTCTGGTTAAAGCAGGTGGAGAACTGCCTTGCTCATGGGCTGCTGGGTAATCATTTGACTGTCTGCCACTTCCAGCTCAGTCTCCAGGTGTTGGTTCATGTCGTGGACTTCACACTACTTCCCTCTCGCTTCTGTCGGCCCAGCAGAAACCTTTGGATGTGGTCAGCTGAGCGGTTAGCGTGCTCACTGGACTGAATATCCTTCTGCCACCATCACTTTTCTATCTCTTTTACATTCAAACAATCATAAGACAGAACTGTTAAGACTGTGCTAGGTCAAGCTGTTTCTCTTTCGCCGGGGTTTTATCTGGAAGAGACGCGAGAAGGTTAAACAAATACAAACCTCATTAAAATAAACCTCAGTCAACTCCCACTCCCTTTTTTTTCTGAGGAACGCGCTGTCGTGCTTCACTTCCCACACAGAATTACTACATGACTTCGGGTAATGAATGAACCGGCCGGGGATGCCCACCCAGCAGAACCATCACTCCCAGATCGGTAAAGGATGAGCGAGTTTCCCACCACCGTGCCACCTCATCGTACAGGACCGTTTAACACACACAAACACACACACACTTGTGTGGCGTGTTTATACACAACCAATGCACTCATCATTCATCTCTGTAAAGTGGTTCAGGGATTTTTCTATGACCCAAGATGTCTAGTCTTACAATAGAAAGAGAAACTGATTTAGCTGAAATGTAAAAAGGAAAATCACCTTCATAAAGTGTGTAATGCTTCGTAGTTCATGAAGTGCATGAAAATATATTAAATACTTCAGATTTGAAGTTTTCAGGAGCTTTAATATAAGATCTGAGGAATTCTTTCTGTTGTGTAACATGTTAATGATCGAGTACCTGTGGGGTCGTCTCGTGTGCTCACATGTGATTCTTTACAGCCCAGTAAACCTGTTAAATGTCAGTTTAACTCAGCTTGACGTGTCATTCTCTTGTTTTTACTGGTTCACAAAAGGGGAGCAAGGTGAAGTGAAGACGGTAGAGGTTAGAGGAGAGAGTAACAAAAGGTATTATATTCATCATTAAAAGGAAAAGGTTGGGAAATACTTTCATTTCATCATTCAGTTTTTTCAAACGAGATATTCGCACATCCAACTGTCTCAGATCCAGGTGTGTTGGAAAGTATCACTTGAGTCTTGAGAAAAGAACATTATTCCTGTGCAATGAATTGGAAGCTTGTTAGCTTAGCATAAAGACTGGAAACAGTGGGAAACAGCTTGGATCTGTCTGAAGGTAACAAAACTCACCCACCAGCACCTCTAAAAAAAATCACTCATTAAGTCATCAGTAAGCTCCCTGAGTCTCAGCTGGTTGCCTGGCAACGGCTGTTTCATCCTGTTTCCGATGCAAAATGTTAAGCTTTTGTCTTATATACCAATTAGATGTTTGCGTTGTGTGTGTTACATTTGATGGTATGTATTTTTCTGTCTGGTTTTCAAACCAAATGGAAATGCTATAAGTTTTCTCATATTTCATTTTGTCTTCTAGATTTAGTTTCCCATATTTCAGCTTCTTTAAAATATAAAATTTATGCATTTTTTGGTTGACCCATAGACATATGTAACTTTTTAAAAACATTCTTTTTTTTAATTAGAGATTTTAAGAAACGTCTACTTGTGACTCACCAGTTTAATATATTTGTGTGTTCATCAGGTCAACCAAAAATTGCTTTCTCCCAGTTTTCAGAAAGTAAAATAGATTAAATTCATAAGAAAAAAACACAAAGATTAGAAGAAAAGAATAATGTAATGTGAAAATAATGTAATTTTGTTTATGATGAATGTTTTTGTTCTGCTGTTGAACATCTTGCGACACATTTGGAACCACTGAACAATAAATAGATATATCAAGAAATGAAAAATATTTTAAAAATGTATGTAATTGTAAATCAAATAAGTGCTCCACTAAATTCATATGTCAGGCTATCTATAGCCTCAGTTTAAATCAGTGCAGACGATAGATCAATGTTGCTGCTCTGTGAGCCAGCTGGAGGAGTGGGGATGAGTGAGTGAGTGAGTGATGATATATGTATGTCATGGAACAATTTATTAATATGAATAACTTTCAGGCTGAATATGCATTATCATAATCCTCATATCATCCTCATCATCCAGAGCTTTTCAGTGTAGGAGAATGCCCCGACTGTCTGACCTCATCGTCAGCGGTGCAGCCTCGGTTCACGCCCTCCGCCTTTTGATGTGGCTGCTCTGTTTGTTCACCAGCGCCAGCGGTCTGCTCGCTCCCATTCAACAATCTGCCACTCGCTAAATCCCTCACTGACCGGCCAACGGCCGCATTGTTTGCATTTTACACTCGGAGGTGAGAAACATGCGGCCTCATTCACACCTCTGGAGCCTCCATCCCCGGCTGCAGAGCGCATTCTGCAGAAATCAGGTGTGACTTCTCACCTGCATTCAAATCCAGTTGGGCTCCGGTGACGTCACTAAAAACAAACCTTCAGCCTCCGTTTGTGTTCTCATGTTATTATTATTATATTTCTATCCAGCTGGAACAAACAATATTTTGACTTTAAACAAAAAGCAGTTTGACATTCATCTGCTGGAGGGGGAAGTTTCTCTGTGCTCACCTTTTAATCTGAGTTTAACACGAGTACATGTGAGCGTCATTTGTGACATCTCAACTAACCAGTTGTGGTTATATATGCAATGTGAAACCTCCAGGTGGTCACAGACACTGAGAAATGGACTTTCCAGTAAAGTAAGAGACATCTTGCGTCCAGCAGTTCAACTTTTGAATGAAAGATATTTGCAGATTCATTTGTTTTGTACAATGCAACAAAAATATACCATTTTATATATATAAATGGGGTATTTTCTTGCATTATACAAGCAAGGAATCTATATTAATGTTATTGTATTATAATAAAATAAGATTAAAATAGATTACCTGCTTGTAAAATGAACTTACTAAAGTACAAAATTATGAGCGAGGAGATAAATATATGACTTCGTTGGCTAAACTAGTCACAATGTGGGAAATGTGTTGGAAAATTGTCTTTATTGCAGAGCCGAAAGCAGAGATTCTCAAACTTATTACTCAAAACATTTTTATTCATAGTCTGGAACGATTGGCAATAACAAAGTAACATCATAACGTATTGTACAGTGTTCATAACACGAGTAGACATGATTAATCTTTAGGATTTTATTGATACTAGCTTACTTTACTCCTTATCGAGTCGCTTCTTTATCGATACTAATCACTTCTTTTTTATTACTAAATAATTGCTTTTTAATATATTTATATAGCCTAATTTTAAAGAGGAATAAATTCAGAACAGGATTAGATTTTTTATATATTTTAAATATAACTAAATGTTGTTTCTAGAGCAGCAGCAATAATGCTTACAACAGCAAATTCTTTTCTTGGCCCGAGAGAATAGGTTTTGTTCCAGTTGGATACAAGAGTCTCTGAGTAAATAAAGTTTGTATTTACTGAACCTTGAGAAGAAAAGTGTCTCTCTGACTCAAATGTAAAACAATGATTACATGAGAAGCACAAACTACCTGAAACCGTGATTCATTCACTGCTGATGATGATACATACCCCCCCAGTTTTTAAATTAATCAGGAAATGGTGAAAAACGGTCGTGATCGCAGCTTTGAGGGCGGCAACCTGCGGCGGTCTGAAGAACTGGAAAAGTAAAAGTATATTTGTTGACAGGAAAGTTTCTCCACTAAAGCTGAGAGACAAAAACGTTATGAATCATCACTAACAGGAACGATTAAAGATAAGAAGAGTTCACATTCAACTGTGGTTACTCATTGACATTCCAGACTTCAAAGCAACAACTTAAATGAAGCACAAATAATTCAATATTTACATTTATTCAACGTTTATTTGCTTTATCACAATGAGCAGCTGAATCATGAATACTGTAACACGACACGTAGTGAACTCAGTGGTTTTACAATTCATTGACAAAGAGACATAACAGCTGAAACTGAAGAGAGGAAACCATTAAGTTCCTCTTGTCTTGACAGCTCCATATCAGCACCATAAATGGAAGGCGCTTCATTCACAAATTTGCACTCTGTGAACCCACGACAGCACTCGGTGGCACCTCTGATACGGAGCTCGGCGCATGACTTGCAGCTCGCAAAATGCACATGCATGAACACAGAGGCTTAAACAGAGCACTGTTTCACCTTTTCTGTGCAGAATTACTGTAAAAATGCAAATGCAGCTCATGCATAGGCAAAATATTTTTATTTATATTTTTAATACTTTTTAGTCAAACTGCATGCAAAAATGATGCAAAAGTTTACCTTTTGATCTATTGCATTCTGAATTTAGAGATGGCCTGAACAAGTATGCACCAGTATTTTCCGTTACATGTGGCTCCATAGATCAGATTTCAGAGGAAAAAGATGACAGTCGAATTTCCCTTTTTTTTGTGACCCTCAGCACGACTTTCAACAACATATTTTTTTGTGCGTTTTCCTACAAATTTCGAGCCGCACGGGACGCATGTGTCAATTCCTCTCCAGTCTTTTCAAAATAAAACTACTTAGGTTTAGGAAAAGATCGACTTGGTTAGGTTTAGGCAACAAAAGCACTTAGTTAGCCTAGGTTTATGAAAAGGTTGTGATTTTGGTTCAAATAACTCCAGATGTAACTTAAATACGGAAGTTACGAGACAAAACTACTTAGTTAGCTTTAGGAAAAGATCGCAGTTTGGGTTAAAATAACACTGGAAGTGCCGTAACTTAAGTATGGAAGTTAAGTGACAAAAACTACTTAGTAAGGTTTAGGAAAAGATCTACCTGGTTAAGTTTAGGCAACAAAACCACTTTGTTAGGTTTAGGAAAAGATTGTGGTTTAGCTTAAAATAACTTTGTAAGTGGCGTAACTTAAGTACGGAAGACACCTGACAAAAACTACTTAGTGAGGTTTAGGAAAAGATCTACTTGGTTAAGTTTAGGTAACAAAACCACTTTGTTAGGTTTAGGAAAAGATTGTGGTTTAGCTTAAAATAACTTCGTAAGTGGCGTAACTTAAGTACGGAAGACACCTGACAAAAACTACTTTGTTAGGTTTAGGAAAAGATCGCAGTTTAGCCTAAAATAACTCAGGAAGTGTCGTAAGTTAAGTATGGAAGTTACCTGACAAAAACTACTTAGTTAGGTTTAGGAAAAGATCGCAGTTTGGCTTAAAATAACTCTCAGAACTTGAATTCTGGTTTTACACGGGACACAAAACATCGGCCCACTGAGCGAAAGTCCGGTGTTTTTTGACCCACCCACCCACCCCGACCTCCTCCCTACATGGCGATCACTGCTCTTCATACTTCCCGGATTACATAAGAATTGATTTTGTGCTGGCCATCACGAAATAAATGGGAAATTTGTGTCTTTGTACAAGAATCAATACAGGACTATTTCACAAACTGCTGTGTGACTGCAGCTGGACTTACTTAAAGTCAGTAATACAGTTTGCTGTGACTCCATAGCAGCCCAGTATTTTACTACTAAAGGTCAGTGAGGGTGTGGTGAGATAAAAATAGAAAAGGCCCATTAAGCATTAGTATGACTTCATCAGCAAATCTTCAATTAAAGTAACTGCTCAGACCGCCAGCCATTTAATCCCTTTATCTACTGGATCTGGCCCATGTTGACTACAATAACGTGCGTGCCCACGTGCACCTTTTATGTTTGTATGTGACTGCATTTTCTTATCTCCCCCATCAAGTAATATTATACAACCGCCCTCACTGCAGATTATCTCATTTATCTTTCCATTTTGCTCAGATCTCACAGGTACAATAATTCCCATAACTCCCCGGAGCAGAGTGCCTGTAGATTAAAAAATGTCCAGACATGCTGCAGGTGAGCAGCTAACCTTGCGTTCCCAGGCTCCGTGTAAAAAAAAGTACAGTCAGACAGCTGTGGGAGGTCTCTGAGTGCCTGTAACTTGGCAGGAGTGTGTTCAAAAGTATGCCCTCTCCTAAGTCAAACACCAGCACAGGCTGCTACTTGCTCCTGTCCAACTGATCTGCCCGCCCACACATGGGAAAGCACTTTCCAGGAATCATGCTCCACCGATCTCCATACCCAGCCAGGCACTTTTATTTCATTTAAACCCATCACTTTGTTTGGGTTAAAACGATTTCTTAAAATAACATTCTGTACTGTAAAAGGCTATAAAGTTCCAACGTAAATTTAAACAGCGGTCTTTAATCAAAGGCTTGGCTCGCGGTCACAAATAACGATGATACAACTGAAAGTGAATTTAATGCAGCTATAGCGCACCCCATACTGCTGAACAAGCCACAGTATACAGAGCTGTCACACATTGTATAGACTTAAACCGCTCTGCATTTCCAACGCACTATATCAAAAGACTGTGTTAGTGAGCCCGGCTCATTCCTGGCACTGAAATACAGGCTCTGTCACGGCCACGACTGCTGAGCTTTTCACTGCTGTTGCATTTTAATGTGGATGTATGACGGAGTAGCGATTGGAATTCATCCCAGAACACTGTCAGTCAGTCAGTGGTGGTGCTATATGTACAGTGTGACTCTGTTGGCTATCAAACATTTGAATAAAGACTTTCCACAAGACTCCTGACGTGTGTAATGTGTGTTTTTCCATCAACACATGCTTTAGTGCTAAGAGGGAAAACATGGCAGAGTCCCATATAGGATGATGATTTGGCTTGATTTGCATGCGATTATATCAGTGCTGACCAGGAAGATAAAAAGAGCAAACTATAGACCTTAAAATAACTGTCAGTCTGCGGCGGACGAACCCTCAGTGGTGGAAGAAGTAGGCTATTCAGATTTTTTACTTAAAGCTGAAGTAGGCGAGATTAGAACAAATATGATTAAAAAAAGTTATTTTTATAAAAAATCATGTGCCTCTGTGTCCTCCGGTGCTCCTAACGGCATCTGCAAGATTTCACATACCGGCGGAAAACAAGCAGTAAGAGCTGATCTGAGGTCTGCTGTCCAGCTGCTGTCTATGAGAGCCGGCTGTCAATCACTCTGAACTCCGACCAAACGGTCAAACTAGGCAGCGCTGATCAAATATGAATCAATATTATGTTATGTTAATGCCTATTTCTCTCCTCAGATGTTCTGAGAATCATCTTGTAGTGCACGGTTTAGCTGTAAAATGAGAAAGGTTGCGACGCCGCCGCCAGCACAGCCAATAGGAACGCTCTCTCTCTGAAATGACCTGTGATTGGTCAAAGTCTACCGTCACAGACTAGATGTTCTAAAGCCTGAAAACAGAGCCATGAGGAGGTGCAGAAGTCTAGTTTTCTCTCAGAACACTTGAATTACAATATGCTGAAAGGTTATTATGCCCAGTGATGCCATAAATATACTGCCTACTGTTACTTTAATTTAGAACTAGTTGAACTACTTTGTTGGGAATTTGTTGAAAACAAATACTCATATTCAGCTTCTTTTTTCTCCACACCTCCTTTTTGTGACAGTGTGTCAGCCATAAATCATGTTCCTGCTTATTTTTCTGACCATTCAGTTTCATTTCATCGCCATCACTTTCTCACCGTTTAATTACAGCGACTTCTCTTTGATGCACGTCCTCTGTTCACAGCGTCGAGGCACAATAGCACAGAGCATTTGTATGTAATTATGTTTGACCCAAATGGAAGACTATAGCAGCTGAGAAACACAATCCATGGTGTATACTTTCCACTTAATTTATCCTTTTTTCTCCTTCCTTCACAGGGACCTGAGCCATAACAAATTGCAGGTGCTCGACGGCACTTTGTTTTCCAAACTACAACATCTAAGTGAAATGTAAGTATGCCTTTATGTTCTCAGTGTTGTCTGGAGTAAACACAGGATTGTCCTGCATGTGACGAACTCTTTTCTTTCTCTCGATGTGTACAGAAAGCTGAACCACAATGAACTGGATTCAATACCTGATTTGGGCCCTTATGCATCAAACATCACAACGCTCATTCTGTAAGTAAGACTTTCTTACTTCAGCCCGGTTTGGAGGGTAATCCTCCGCCCGGAGTTGTCATTGCTGGTTAAAGTAGTGAGCTGGGAAGTGGTTCCTCCTCCCCCTTCTTCTTCGTTCGTTCCCTCTAGAGAGCAAACCCTTTTTGGCTGAGCCGGTTCCCAGACGGGGCAGTCTGAGACATGGCAGCCAGCCCCAGACGGGTCACATGGTCAAAGACAAAATGCCATCAACAGAAATGGAAATGTTTTGTTTGGTGGCTGCTTGGTGTATTTTTAAACGTGGAGGCCGTGACGTGACGCTGGAAAGAAAGAAAATCTGTTATGAGAAAATCCAAATTTGGTGATTTTTTTATGTGGATGGATTGCGTGTTTCTGTGTGGCCCCTTCATGGGAAATGAATGGGGGTTAATCTGGAAACAAGGCTCTGAGTTCCTCTCTAAAGAAGCCAATTAATCTCAGTTTTTCTGTGTGTGTGTGTATATATATATATAAACGCAGCAGAAACATAACCAAACGTGTCTCAAAGAGCTCGCCTGTTACTGTGAGATCATTCAGGGTGAAACCGTTTGACTTGTCGTATTCCATCATGTTCAGACGCTAACCCAGAAAATCCCTCGGCCTATTGTTGTGCAATACGTGCTTTCAGAAGAACACCAGATATTAGTGTGTGAAACCTCAACAATTTTATTTGCCTTCTGTGGCGTGTCTCTCCGACAAAAAAAACCCCGACCGACGTGAAGTTATTGTGGAAGAATGCATCCGTCTCCTTCGGCTTGATGAGGCGTATTCCTCCATCAAGCCTCAACACGACGCTCTGCGGCAGCCGCGGGACATGCGGCCATCAGACAAATTTGTTTGCACGTTCGGCGCGGGAGTGTCGCCTCCAGCTATGAGTTCCAGCTCAGGAGGGTGGGCGGATTTATTTAAAGCTGCAGTTATAATAAAAATAACTTTTTTTTTTAATCATATTTGGTCAAACCTTCACTATATCCTGACAGTAGTACATGAGACAGATAATCTGCCTCCTTTCAGTGCTCCTAATGGCATTTGTAAGATTCCATCGAGCCCAAAGGAAGACAACCAATCAGAGTCTCTAACGCAGCTGTCAATCACAGCTCGTGAAGCTCATGAACTCCGATCAAACAGTCAAACTAGGCAGATCAAATATGAATCAATATTCTGTTACTGTAATGCCTATTTCTCGCCTCAAATGTTTTCGGAAACATCTTGTAGTGTACTGTTTAGCTGTAAAATGAGAACGTTTTGCTCCGGCTGGTGGGCGGTGCTTGGTTTTGGATCGACTGTTTACAACATGGCCGTTGGGTCACAAACTTTGTCAATGCAAATGCTATTAGGACTAAAAGGAGGCAGAGGAACCTGATTTTTTTTCCACAGATTATCTGTCTTGTGTACTACTGACAGGATATAGTGACAGTTTGAGCAAATACGACAAATTTTATTATCGTTACCAACTGTTCCTTTAAGGCAAGAACTTAAAGGTCCCATATCATGCAAATTTTTAGGATCATACTTGTATTTTGTGTTTCTAATAGAACATGTTTACATGCTTTAATGTTCAAAAAAACCTTTATTCTCCTCATACTGTCGATCTGAATATGCCTGTATTTACCCTCTGACTTAAACGCTCCGTTTTAGCGCATTTCGACGAAATTGCAACAGAATTGCGTTGCTAGGCAACAGTTTGGGTCCATGTTTACTTCCTGTCAGCTGATGACATTCACGTACACTGCAACCAGGAAATAAACTGGGACACATTTAGAATGTTTACGTTTTAAATCTGCGTAAAGGGTCTAAATATTGTATATTTGTGACATCACAAATAGATAGAAATCCTAACGGCTTGTTTCAAACGAACAATTTCTGAATACGGGCTGTGTGTATCTCCCTGTGGATTGAGCGTTTCGATACTTTCACAGTATTTACATAGAACTTAAGTCTGCTTTATAATAAAAAAACATGAAAATCTCAGTTTTTTATAATATGGGACCTTTAACATCTCAGATGTGATATTTCACTGCATCATTTGAGGGTTATTTGTGTATATTTTATACAAGTTTCCCTACAGAAACGTGGTAACTCGGATTTGATTTGAGTATAAATGGATTTTTTTATCCTGACCCAAGAAAAAACATTATCTTTTCATTATTTGTTCCCCATACAAATAAACACCTGGCTTTGTTCCCTTAATGGTTAGAAAGAGGTCACAGGTCCATCTGCCGCAACTGCCATGTATGTGTGCTGTCCAAGTACCATTGAGCAACTGAACTTATTAAAGTGCAGAGATCCTGAACAGATTCCAGACTTTCTCCAAACCATAATTTCTCTGTTTGATTTGTTGTTCAGTTTGGTTTTACCCAAAGTCATCCATGGTAGCTCTGCCTGAACACACTCCAGACAAATACTGCACTGAGTTTGTTTTTGTAAATAGAGAACTTTGATTTACAAAATAACATGAAACATAGATAGAAGATGTCCTATTGTATACTCTCAAGGCTAAACAAATTCCCTTGAGAGTTTTGAGAAATTTTACAGACATATATCAGAGAAATTTGATGTTTTTTTTGTAGCTAATGAACTACATTTAGCCACACCTTTGCTGTCACTGTGACCCACAATTGATATACAGTATATAATAGATATATAGTGTAACAAAAGCACGAGTAGAGAAGACTGATAAAGTCACCAAAGTGGCTCAGTAATGTCAGTTTACTGAACTAATGCTGCCTTCAAATGAAACATGTGAGCTTGTTGTACATGATATACTTGGCGTTCAAGTGCAAACATATTATAAAATTTCAAAGAAAAACCCTTTATGACTAAATTACAACATAATGTAAAATACTAGGACGATAACATTAGGAATCCTAGTGGTTTGCATCGTAGCTAATGCTTATTTACTTCTAGATAATAGCTACAAGCCAGTAAGCCACAGTCATGTCATCATGCTATCCCCCCAAAATTGCTAATTCCATGGTAATTTAATAAAAAAAGACGTGACTGACGTTTATAATTATAAATTGTATGTTTTGCGTTGACCATTCAAAGTTGCTATTTTGCTAAGTTGATGTTTTAGTTTGGCTAAACTCTCTGAGGTCAAAGTGGTGTCATCTGTGCCGCCTTAACACACTCCAGATAAAGATTATTTTTCAAAACAGCAAATGTCACAGTAAATAAAAGCAGAAAGCAAAAGAAGAAACTGAAAACTGCCTATTTTTGTGTTAAAGGACCACATTTAAATATACAGAACTATGGTCATTAGCCGCTTTGGTTTTCAAACATCAATGTTGCCCTAAAAACACATTGTGAATCCATCAAACAGGGTTTTTTTGGCTGTTTTTTGGACGTCAGGAGGATAATTCATTTCAAATTAGTCAAAGCAATATGAAGAAAAACAGCACACACAGAAGAAATTGAAATTCACACTTCGCTCTCACACACACAGCGTTGGTTGGCTGCCGCCCTCCTCCCTCAGATTAGGTGGCGCAGTGTGATTTTTCCAGAATTTCTTCTCCCTCCTTCAGTTTCTTCCGAGCTGGGAGGGTAGTAAAGAAGAAGTAAAAAAGAAAAAAGACCTCGGGGGTATCGAATAGCACTTATTCAAACAGCCAGTCAGACATAGCGGCAGCTCTCGCCGACTTCTTTGACCTCGCAGCTCCGAGTAAAAACAAACGGCAATAACCCTGCAGCTGGTAGTAATTGAGTCGTGATCATCTTAATTAATTGAACAATTTCCCAGGAATTTATGAAAGGGGGTAAACCCCACCGCTGCTTAAATCCCTCTGCCGATGTTCAGGGGGGGAGGTTCAACAAATGACCTGGAGATTCCAGGTCTGATTAGGTGTATTAGGAGGGGAACCTCTGGTGGGATGTCTACGGAAACCTTGTTGAAGATGAGAGTTACAAACCAAAACAGTAGCGATTATAGCAATAATCCGTGACATTTTCATACCGTGCGATAAGGATTCAACTAGAAACTATGAATTTTCATAATCTGTTGGTTGTTTTTGATGAGTATATTTATTGTTTTGTCTATTTTAAAAATGCTTTTTGCAGTTAACAAGGTGACGTCAGCTGTGGAAACTTAAATTTAATGAGCAGAAATGATAAAGAACATGTCATAGTTTGAAGAAACACCACAGTAAAGTGAGCTTAGCAACAATAAAAAGACACATTTTGAAAATAAGCTGCATTTATGAACAAACATAACACCCATAATTTGATGTTTTTCAGTTTGCAGGCGACACAGAAACAATATTTGTACAGCTCCCCTGCTGTTTCACGCGAAGGTCCTTCAGTTCGCACGTTACTATTACGATAGCCCCCCTTCCGCTTCCCTCCGCTCCGACTGGGAGCCGACACGTTGGAGATGATCAGCCATCTGAGTGAGATATGTGCATGAGTTTTTTAATATGGCGTCTCAACAGCGCAACAAACGCAGCCCTGGTTTTCATTACAGGCGCCACTGCAGAGAGAGAGAGAGAGAGAGAGGGAGAGAGAGAGAGAGAGAGAGAGAGAGAGAGAGAGAGAGAGAGAGAGAGAGAGAGAGAGAGAGAGAGAGTCATCGGATGGCTTCTCAAAACTCTGTTCTTTTTCCAATAGGAAATACCACACACACGAACGCACCACCACACATATGCACACACACACACACACACACACACACACACACAGAAAAAGCAACTTTCCAGTTAAAGAGCGTTAAAGGCATTAGTCGCCGCTACAAAAACTTCATCATGGATCTTTGAATCTTACACAACTCTGTAAAAGTGGTCAGTTTGACAGACTAACATACTAGTTTAGTCAAAGAGTGCTGGCAGGTATGAGTCTGTGTGAAACCCACACCATGTTGGTGCAATAAGCTGGTAATAAAAAAAAGGCTTTACCCACTCACTCAGTTTATGAATTCAAGTTCTAATAAGGTTTGGAAAGTCTGGAAACGTGCAGATAAAGATCTTTTTAGTTAGTTACACTGACTTTATATCATAGCATAGGAAACATTTTGTGTGGTTGTGATCACAGCAGCACGACAGCATTGAGCGGTGACATGTTTTTGTAGGAAAACCAGGAAGTTAGCATCGTCCTGGGTTCGCTAGACAAAAAGTCAATGGGATTTTTCCATTGGGTTATTGCAGAAAATAAGCTTTGCATCTATAAACAAACTACACCGCGGTCACATGACCTCACGTCACCATGAATGAGTAAGTTCATGAGTGGTTCAGTATCGGGTATCGGGTCTGATACTGTGCTCATGTACTCGCAAAACGGCTCCGATAAAACAGCTCCGATACCACTTTACAACAGCGTGACGTTAACCTCTTGTCACCATGTTTCGGGTCCTATTGGCGCGCGCCGGCCCTCACTTTCATTGCGCCACGGGGTTTTGCTTGCACCCTCTGACTCGCACGTGCGTTAGACTCCTTGGTTCGTGTTTCAAGACGAGTCAGGTGGGTTGCAGACGGCGCCGCAGGCCCCTGGCGCCTTTTACGTGGGCAGAGCCCCGCCCCAGGAAGCACCTTCGCCCCGAGCCTTTCCAAGCCAACCTTGGCGCACCGCCTCGTATGCGGGACTCTCCAGCCTGCCGTGTGTCGCTCACACCCTCCAGCTGGCTGTTAACTAGGGTCTTTTGGCACAGAGAAGTACTCGTATCGGTACTCGTATTAGCGAATACCCAAATGTACTTACTAATTATTAATTAATAATTACTGATGTATTTTATGTCGTACAACAAAACGTTAAAATCTCTAAAGCTTGTGTTAACCACAGACCTTATTTCAGGGATCTAACCAAACATCCATTCACAAAACCCATTGACTTCCAGACGAGGGAACCGGAAGTGCTAAAATGTGAACTCAAATCCAGGTTTTAGGACTCATTCCCGTCTATCCGCTGCTTGCCCTCAGTTTAATTACGAGTCTATATTCCATCTACACTTAAAATGCCTCGGGGTGTTATTGACACACGGCTGGCCTTCTATTCTATTGACTTCCACTAACAGCGGGCAAAGCCCTGCAGACCACAGTTGTAATGGCTCTGTAATCACGTTATCTGATGGCAAAGTGGGTGAACAAATTTTGAAGTGTGTGCAATTGAAGTGTACAATGCGGGGCTTGTTTGTGTGAGCGGAGAAGATAGAGGCGTACTCGTTGAGGAGTTGTTGTTGTTGTCGAGATGAGAGGGGAGAGAGGGAAACAGTAGGGTTTGTCGTCTGGTCATGCATTCACACAGAGTTTATGGTTGACTTTTAAAGGTGCACTACAGAACAATACTACAGAAATGAATCTGAGAGGGCCGATACAGGATTATGGAATAATTAGCCAGATTTCTGATACCCCCCTCCGCAGCCTCGTCCTCAGACAGGAAGTGTGCACCAGCCCCTCTCCACTTTCCCCCCTGAGAGAAACTGGAAAGACTGGTTCTCTCTCACCGGGCGGCCTTCCCTCTCTCAGCGACCAGTCAGGGGAACATGAAAACTGAGATACAGGTGGTGTGCGGCGCTTTTGTTTGGGACCTGGAGGCCGTGGTGCGTGGAAAGCCCTCTGCAAATCTCAGAACAAAAGAGCTGCCTGTGCCGGTTTCTTTTATTGTGGACCATCATGATCTGTATTTTACCGTAGCCATGTAGTTACTGAACACCAAAAGCTTCTTTTAGATGTTTGAGTATTTAGTTTTGAGTTCAGAGGGTGAGAGAAATCTGGGGAGAGACTGGAGCTGCTGCAGTGAGAAGGTTCATGTGCAAAACTAAACTGAGGCTATGGTGTATTTTCATAATTAGGGATGCACTGACCTGATACCGATAGCGATACCTTGGCTTTGGGTATCCGAGTACCGATCCAATACCAGTGTGTAATTAATAAACTGCATTGTGTGGAAGTGACTGGATCAGGCTTGACTTAAACATTGCTTTCCTAACTTTGTAAAACAAAACGTAACAAATAAATACATAGGTAAAAGTTTACTGAAATGTATTAAAATAATAAAATCGTACACCTGCAACTGCGAAATGAACAGTACTTGCAATTCAATTGTGAACCTTTTTAACGAATTGGTGAAAACTGCACAGTACAGACAGTACAAACAGCATATAATGTATATTGTATACAAACATAGAATTGAAATGAATAGATCGGCCTGATTGTCACCGATACCTGATGCAGATATTTGAGTCTGGCTTTGCAGAAGCATGCTAGTTTATTCTGTGTTCGTACACCAAACTCCATGTATCAATCTAACAATTTAATCCAGCAATGATTTGATTTGATTTTAAATTCTTGCAGCAGTTTCAGTGCATCAGAAAAAGTCTTATTTGTGTAATTTGGGTCCCCTAGTTTACCGTCTTTCCCTTCCACAGCACCGAGGTTTACTCAAGCATAAAGATGCTTTTGATGTCGCATTCTCCCTCCCCTGTTCCATTGCATTCACTTCACAACAAGTCGTTGCCGGACACTTACCGTCAATTTCCACATTAAATGATGACCCAGAGATATCACGTGATACCCACGTTGCTTTACTTTTGGCTCACTCGTTAGAAGTGGGAACCAAACATCAGATAAATAAACAAAACATTCATTTTGACCTGCCAAAAAATGTTAAAACGATGAATTCACAGTCATAATATTTTTTCAGGAAAAGCCATACTTTATTCAGCACCTTTTTATAAAGGCTCTGTGGATGTATTATTAAAAAATATATATTAATCTACATAAAAATGTTCTCAGTAATGGCTTTAAAGCTCAGAAACACAGGCTGGCGGGGTTTATTCCAGCGCCGTCTCTCTCCAAAACTCTCCGGGCTTCCATCCATCTCGGATCTCTGTGTTGACTTGTGAATCTTCCCCTTCTGTATGTTTGAATAGAGAAGATTTCCAAAAAGGTGTTGCACTTCTTTCCAGACGGGAGAACCCCCTCGTTTCTATGGAAATATGTGCTCTGAAAGCAGCCAGCAACACACACATGTGGAAAATGGGTCAGAGTTCTCTCGGTGTTATGAATAGGAATCGGTTTCACAGCGGCGTTGGTGCCGTGCTGTCTCTCTCTCTCTCTCTGCCTGAGGTGGAATCAGCAGAGTCTGGGTGTGAATAGACAGGTGATTTGCTTATACATACCTGAACTAAATGTGAATTAATGAAACAATTATTAGCGCTGTGGGTCAGCTTGATTGACAGCTTCCAACAATTAAACATTAACGACGCCACATCCCAGATTAAACCTACATTAGTAAACTGCCCTCCGTGTTTTTTTTTCGAGGGCTGCTGGAAAAACGAATCAGAAAAACTAACATCTCTCTGGTCAGTAAGGTGTAGCTGGAGGTGTAGGGGGGGGACTGTAACCATCGCAATGAATACTGAAAACGAGGCCTGTAGTCTGGTGCATCGGAGGGAATTCCTGCCTCCCCCCTTCACTCTCTCTCTACTGCCGAGTCTCATACACACAAAGAGGGCACTGTACATGCTCTGTTTATAACTAAGCAGTCCCTGCACTGCAATTTAGGAGGCGTGCAGCTCAGGAAATTGCTGGCCTCTGCCGGGGCATGCTTTCACTGAGGGAATGGTATTCATCAGCCAAGTAATTGGCAGGTTACGTTTTTAAATACCTTGTTGGTAATTACCTTATAAACAAAAATCACACATCGCTAAACCGAAAAGGTTGTTTGGACTCGGTTTTGAAGAGCAGCGACATTGATCATTCGCAGCAATTTGTCGGCATCCTTCAAATGCAGCATCAGCGAAAAAGAAAAAAAAACAGTGTCTCACGTTGGGTGGTAAGTTATAGCTTCGCAAGCGCGTGTGAGAGTTTGTCATTTTTTTTTTTTTGAATACCACAGGGCTAATTGAGGGACTTGACTGTTTGCATATCTGGAAACATGAAACCGGTGCTGTGGCGCTACTCAAATACACAGTATTTTTGTCATTTATTGGAGCGACGGTGTCTGTGTTTTCAGAGCAAACAACAGGATCACCAGGATCTCTGTGGAGCAGCTCGGGCCCTTCCTCGCTCTGGAGACGCTCGACCTCGGCAACAACAACATCGTGGAGGTGAAGGCCGGCTCCTTCCCCGCTCTGCCTCTCAAGAACCTGTGAGTGTTTCCACTTCTGTTAGTGAACGTTTAATCTAAATCAGAATACATTACTAGGTCTGGTGTTGAAATACAGAGTTTTATGTGTCGTATTCATTAAATCTTTCTTTTCTCAGGTTCCTCAACAACAATCGTATCTCATCGCTGGAGACGGGCTGCTTCACCAACCTGTCCAGCAGTCTGCAGGTTCTTCGGCTCAACCGCAACCGGCTCTCCACCATCCCAGCTAAGATCTTCCAGCTGCCCAACCTCCAGCACCTGTAAGCTGTTTTCTTTTTGCTCTCTTAGAGAAAGAATCGTGATGTGTCTTATATATCGACATCTTTTCCAGACAGTCTAAATAAAACAACTCTCTTTTATCCCAAACCTTTTCCCGACTACACACAAGTTTTTGATTCTTGCCAAGTTGAGAACATACAATTGTTTGTTTGCAGAGTAAACAAGAAAATGAAGGTCCATAAAGTCGTTTATACTGAACAATTTACCAACTTTGCAGAATGTCCTCGCTCTCTCTCTTCCATGGCACAGCTTCCTCTGATTGGCTGACAGCTGACCAACATATCTGTATGCCAGTATATCATTTTGAAGATCTAATTACTGATATGTTGGCATATTAAGTAAGGGATAATGTACAGCAAGCCGGTCATTGTTGTCGGAGGGGTCTCTCATCGCCCTGAAGGGGATTCTTTCACAATAATGACCCGTTAGTTGTACATTATCCCGCTTATCACACGGCTACTTACTGAAGAAATCAATAATTTGACACAAAAACGGTCCGCCAGAGTCCGACATCTGAACCAGTATCTTCACTCTAGTTTTAAGACTGAGCCCGCTTCAACCGCTGAAAGAAAAAATAGTGCAATTGTTAAGAGGTTAATAGTTTATATAACAAAAGATTGATACTTGACGTCCGTGTGTTGATGCAATATTGCCACGCAAAATATTGCAATACCATGCTGTATTGATTCTTTTCCCCCACCCCTACGGTCTAGATCCTGTTTCTGAGGTCTTTCCACCCTGAAATCAGTACAGTTCTGTGGAAACATTAAATAATAATACAAAATATCTTTAGGGAACATTGCATTTTACAATACATTGTAAAATATCTGCACGTTTTCCTTGTTGCTTGTGCTCTTACGCTTACTGTTCTGTGTGTGTGTTTCAGGGAGCTGAGCAGGAACCGGGTCCGCCGGGTGGAGGGTCTGACCTTCCACGGCCTGCACGCCCTCCGCTCCCTGAAGATGCAGAGAAACGGCCTGAGCCGCCTGATGGACGGAGCCTTCTGGGGCCTCAGCAACATGGAAGTCCTGTAAGCAAAATCTACAATTAAGATGTGCATCAAGTTCTGTTCTTTCCAAATGTAGTATAAAGTCTCATTATGTGTGTGTGTGTGTGGGCCTGCAGGCAGCTGGACTACAACAACCTGACGGAGGTGAGTAAGGGCTGGCTGTACGGCCTGCTGACTCTGCAGCAGCTCCACCTCGGCCACAACGCCATCAGCAGGATCCGACCTGACGCCTGGGAGTTCTGCCAGAAACTCAGCGAGCTGTGAGTCCACCTTTTTTTTTTCCCTCCCTCCCTCTCGTTATTCCCTCCTCACTTTCCATTCACACTCTGAACTCCCAACACTTCTCTGTGTCGCCCTCTCCTCCCCTCTGGCACTCCCGCCTGCCCTTCCTCACACTCCAGTTCCTCTCGTCGCCAATCCACACACACACACACACACACACACACGTAGACAAAGCAGCGTCTCTTATGCTCTGCCAGCGAGTGCCAACATATTACACACTCCTTTGCCTCTTCTCTTTTCTGCCGTCACTTGAGCCAAAACAACACCTCCGGAAGTCCCCACTTATTTTTTCCTATTGGAAACTCCATTATTAGTCTTTGTCAAACACTCCGTTACCCACAAACTTCAGTGATTCCCCCCCGCCCTTCACATCAACACACATTCCTGCAAGCAGATTGAATTTCCTTTGTTGTGGCTGTTGTTTACAGCAGCGGTCAGTCCAGTGTTTGCAGAGTTCTGGGGTGTTTTTCACAGATAGGTTGTTGTTCTTTTTCCCCCGCCGGTCCCTCTCTCTCTCTCCAGCTCTTATCACACGGAGCTGAGAGTAAACAAGCCGCCCGTCGGCTGGGAGCGTGCCCGGCTATCTGATTTGTTCTCATCTGAGTTTACTTAAAAAGAACCGGCTTCTCGGAATAATTCGAGTTCTGTTTTTATTGCAAAATGTTTACCTCCTCAAACTCGTACAAAATAAAAGTTATCATAAAATGAAAACTGATTATAGTGACCTCCGTTCTTTACTGTTCTCATGTTTTTGTTGTTGTCTTCTGTCCTGCAGCAACCTCTCCTCCAACCACCTGTCCAGACTGGAGGAGTCCAGCTTCGTAGGCCTCAGCCTGCTGGACGAGCTCCACATCGGAAACAACCGCGTCAGCTTCATTGCAGACGGAGCTTTTCGTGGACTCTCCAACCTGCAGATGCTGTGAGTTCAATCAATCAATCAATCAATCAATCAAAATTTATTTATATAGCACCTTTCCAACAAGTCCAAGGTGCTGGACAGACGATTGACAAAAATATAGAGTGTTAAAATGGATTTAGATTTATCTAATGCACACCAAAACAAGCACTATAAAAGTTCATTTGAATAAGAAAGCAATAAGAGATGGGTATTTAAGATAATAAAAGATAAAGGAAATAAAAATAACAATAAAAATGAATAAATAAAACTACAAAAAATGAAGAGATTGTATTAAAATAATAAAATTTTAATAAAATAAAATAGATTAAAAGAGATAATAATGATCAGCAATAAAATGTTGATTAAATAAAATAGAGTAAAATAAACACTCTAATGATGATGATGAATAAAATACATAAAAGGCAGACTAAATAGATGGGCTTTTAGTTTTCCGTTTAAAAATATCAATATTTTCCGTTAACCGACTAGATTTGTGCCTCACGTGCAGCGGTGCACCAGCTGCAGGAGCACAACAGCTATTGGTTGACGGGAGTCTCCAGTTCACCGTCCGGGAGCGTTAACTTAGCAGCTACGATGCTGCGTGTAGTGCCGCGGACATGCAGCCACTTTCCCAGTAAAAGTCTCCACCGCACATTTAGTTTAGTTCAGCAGGTTGTCAGCTGTGTGTCTGCCCGGCGTAACGATACTTTGTCTGCCCGACATAACTTTAGCCAGTGTCCAACAAACAGCCTGTGTGTTTGTGCTACGTTAGCAGCTTTAGCATTGCCGGAGGCGTCGTGCTCGCCGCCGCTGCACACGTACTGTCTGCGTAACTTTTAGCGAGTTTCCAACAGACCGTGTGTGTGTTGGCGGTGAGTGTGAGGTTGTTGGTGGCGTTCTAGCTGTGATCGTAGGTGTAGCAGTGTGTGTACAGTTTATTTGTCGCTGAATAAATGCTACGAAACTACAACTCCTCGAGCTGGAGAGACCGGAGCCAACTTCCTCTTAAGGTGGGCTGTTAAGGTGGACCAGCTTTTCTCCTTAAAGAGACGAGTTAATTGTTAATATTTCTTTTAACCGATAGCGTTAATCTGTTAAAATGCTTAATGTCGGTTAACGGTTAAACGGTTAATTATGGACATCCCTACTTTTGACGGATGCGGAAAAGTTCCGAGAACTCTAATGATGCACGAAAGTTTCGGAGTCGGTGTGTTAACGCGATTCACGCGCGAGGTCGTATTTATTTTAAACGTGCAGCAATTTCAGATGAAAAATACGGACTTTAATTTGCCCATTTTTGTGCTAAACTAAGCTAATCCCGTCTCAAGTCTAGCTCCAAAACAGGGAATAAGCGCTACTCCTAAAATGTCAAACTGCTCCTTTAAGTTTAAGTTTCAGTGTTTCAGTCCCTAAAAGTAGTTCCTATGCTGCCCCGTTGCTCCTCCCACCCTCTTTTAACCCCACCTCCACCATCAATCCTCCGCCTGAGTGGAAATATCCTGCCTGATTTGTTTTGGGGATGTGAAATAGATTACTGTGTTGAGGTCTCTCCGCACACATAAAAAAAACCTCCGAGAGAGGCACAACCCCGACCTCAACAACCCCCCCCACATCTCCCCTTCCTCCACCCATCCCCCTCTCTTTCCCACAGAGAGGCTCCGTAACATTTCCCCTGTTTGGGATTCTTTTTAACTGGAACCAAATGTGAGCTGCGCTGCTGAGGTCACCGTAGGGCAGGTGTGCAGCTAGGTGGACATGGATAGCTTCAGGGCTCCGAGTCCGCCACCCCCTCCCACACACACACACACACACCCTTCCTCAATCTCAATCAGCCATAACCAGGCATGTCGAAGAGGAAAATAACAGTTTGAAAGCATTAGAGCAGCTGAGGGATCAAAGGAAGCAATTTTCTCTCGTGGCTTTTAGTGATTTAGTTCTCATATACGCCGTGTATTTACTCGTTTGGTGTATTTTATTTATGTCTTTCTGTGGACTGCCGAACAACATGTGGACACATTATACCTGCTGTCACAGTTGGAGTTTGATAGCAGAAAGAAAATGTTTCAGGGAACATCAACATTAATCGTTTATTTCCCCAAAAATCAAAGAGCGAGAGCTTTTCTTTGTAGAGCCGCGACTTTGCCTCCGACGTTCGGAGATCATACACGGAGAAATCCATTAAAGTAAAGGCTGAACTTTGTGAAAACTTTTCATTATAAATAGACTAAGAGATCAACACTAGATTAAAACATGTTGCAACACTAGAGATTAGTTTTTACTAATTATTTATTATCTGCCCGATGTGACTAAGAGCTAAAGCCTCTTTTCCGGTGCGTTCTTTGTCTTTATCTCAGCCACAAATTCCGTCCGTCTCCGTCCAAGCAGCGCTCGAATATCGTTCAAAATTAGTCGGCACTGAGTTTGAAGAGAGACTGAATAAGTGACAGATACAAAAACGAGGTAACCACCGTAACATTTTCACTGGCCTCTACCGTTTACCCTGTTTCCCGGCGTGTTCGTGACGTCGAACGCGACACACAAAGGCATACTCGTCTACTGCCGATTCAAAATGAGTCTGTCTCCTATTTAACGGGTTTTCTCGCATTTAAGAAATAGCTTGCTCGCTTTATGACATTTAGATTTAAGAGTATAAGAAGTGATGGAATATGGTTGACATGCTATATATGGACACTTCAAAATGCTGTTTAACAACGATGGAAACTGGGATTTTAAATATCCAATTCCCAAAATATAATGTTAGACTAAATGACCGATTAATGCTGGTTAAGGTAGAGAAATCAAATACTATGCCAGTATGTAGATATGGAGAAATATTGCGTTTCAGAGTTCGTAGTAGGCTACGACGTTAGCTGGTCATTAAGCCATAACATTGTTGACATAACATTATGTAATTAGGGATATTGTATGAAATGAAACTTAAAAACGTACCCGTCTACTCTAACATTAGCAAGCTACTGGAGGGGGGAAGTTACTGGTATAAATATTTAGTAGAAGCTAAAAACTATTATGTGTTTGGTGCAAGCAGTTTTATTTTAGTAACCTATAAATCACCACTTAAGTAAACACTGACGTTATAACTAAGCTGAGTTTGAACAGACATGTTGGGTTCTGCAAAGCTCTGCAAGTTTCATAAATAGGAAAATAGCTGTCACTGTTGAGGTCATTTAATTTCGAGTTTAGGAGTTTACAAACAACAATTACGCTCCTTTTTCACAGAAGAACCGATCGAATGTGTAAAATATCACAAGTTCATTATATATTTAATGGAAGATCCGTGGCGACACTTCCTTTTGAGGTTAACTCATACATATTTGAATCGCATGCAGAGTATATTTATCCCCTAAATGAAGTTTAAAATGCGGCACACATGTTTATATTGCAAGCATTTCCTTGTAAAAACTTTTTTTTTCTATACAACACAGAAAAGCCGTCGCAGACTTTTAAAAGTTGCCGCAAAAGCCAGGAAGGAACTTCCTGTGAGGCACCGCGGAGCCGCTTTGAATATAATTTTAAAGTCTCCAAACATTTCCCCCCTCACACGAAATGTAAAGCCGCATAAAGTTTTATTAACATCGCAAGTGCAGTTGTTTTTCTGGGTGTGGATTTTTTTTTTACAAGGTGGTCTGTCTTTGTGTTTTTTCTCTTCGGAAAAAAAGGGATCTACAAAATAATGAAATCTCGTGGACCATTGAAGACATGAACGGGCCTTTCTCTGCGCTGGACAAGCTGAAGAAACTGTGAGTTCATTATCGACGTTGATGAGTGACTTTATGGACTTTATGAACAAAGGTTTGACTTTTTTGTTTTTGTCGTCTTCCTCCAGATTTCTGCAGGGGAACCAGATCCGCTCGGTCACCAAGAAGTCTTTCTCCGGCCTGGACGCGCTGCAGCACCTGTGAGTCGGCCTCGTGTTTCACTGATTGTTTCCAAAAGAGTCCGAGCCGTAAACCAAGCGGAGCTGAGACACAGAGGCTGTTTGTTACAGCCGTACACCCAAACTGTCTTCTCCCGTTCCTCCGCTTTGATGTGGAATCAAGAAAAAGCTCCGCCATTAGTATCTTTACGTGTGTGCCAGACTATATCGATCACCAAAGTGGAGCTGTGTGTGTGTGAGAGAGTGTACAACAGCTGCATTTGATTCTAATTAGAGTTTTTTCCCAGCCGTTGCCAGAGCTCAAAGCAGCCCAGAGTTGGGCCTCTCTTGATTAACACAGCAAACTGCTGCCCAGAGTTTTATTGTTCTGGAGCCCAGACCTTTTTTTTTCCTTCTTCTCGATTGAAGTTTTTGTAGCCTTCACTCTATACGGCTGATGTTGGCAGAAAAAAGCTGCCATCTTTCCGCGAGGAATCCTAATTTCTCCTTTCTTTCTTCTCTCCGCAGAGATTTGAGCAACAACGCCATCATGTCCGTCCAAGCGAACGCCTTCTCTCAGATGAAGAACCTGCAGGAGCTGTGAGTACGGCCAGCTTTAGTTAGTGTTTTTGCTGTTGATGCGGGACAGAGCAACCAGGTGAAACTCATTATGGTCTGCTGGGAAAGTCGGGAACAAAACAGCACTTGCTTCGCTGTTAATAATAACAACGGGTTCACAGGTTCCAGGTCTTCTTCCACTAAAGGAGAGTTTCTAGTAAAAAAGCTATGCATGGGAATTTTAGAATTTTCCCAAAATGATCGGACTTAATGGGTCGTATGTTTGACACAGTTTCCCACACAGTTTTAAGTATTCCATCAGGAAGCAAAGCAACATTAAAGGGCCGTATTTACGAAGACAAAAATATGATCGTGCACTGATCAAAATCACAGAAAACCAAAGTAGGACAGTCAAAGTTCAAAATTAGTTTTAACATCACTAATTTCTCTAAGGCATTAACGCAATCGGTCTTCCAGAGGTTGTACCGGGCTCAGTTTTAAAGCTAGAGTGAAGATACTGGTATCATATGAAACTAGAAAACCTAATGAATCCATCGGTATCAACCATGTCATACTAGCTTGTCGCAAAGGAGGTTAAATAACGCTCCAAACTTACGCTAAATTTGGGCGAGGAAAAACTGTCATGTCCATTTTTGAAGGGGTCCCTTGACCTCTGACCTCCAGATGTGTGAATGTAAATGGGTTCTCTGGGTACCCACGAGTCTCCCCTTTACAGACATGCCCACTTTATGATAATCAAAG
>CAKAOH010028084.1:0-16417 GCA_916701665.1 Sebastiscus tertius | reverse complement strand
CCCTGGCTCTGTGGGGGCGAGCGTTGTCATCTTGGAGGATGAAGTTAGGTCCCAGATTGTGGCGATATGGGATCACCACTGGCTGCAGAATCTCATCCAGATATCTCACTGCATTGAGATGGCCTTCAGTGACATCATTGAGGGAACAAACAACCACGCTGGCTGACCTGCAACGAATCCTGGTTGAGGAATGGAACGCCATCCCACAGCAACGTGTGACCAGGTTGGTGACCAGCAAGAGGAGGAGGTGCCAGGCTGTTGTGGCTGCGTATGGATCTTCCACCTGCTACTGAGGCTCCTGACGGTGTATTAAATGAATAAAGTGTAAAATTGCCAATATGTCTTGTTTGTTCCTTGTTACTGATAGAGAGTTCAATCATCCAATCCACCAAACAACTCAAAACAAGAGTCAACACCAACAGGAGAATACACTGTTTAGCATTGGCAGAGCATTTTGGCAAATCTTTCTTGGGCGCTACCCATATAATCAGCTCTGCTGCTCATCCCACAAATACTTGATCCTTACAAGTTGGACATCATTGTGAAGGTAAATAAACAGGCTTTCCAACGATGTAAAATACAATGCCAAATAGCATTGTAACAACAGAGAAATAATCCACCAAACACAAATTTCCAAACTTTTTTTTCCGAGTTTATATACATCCAGTATTTATTTATTTGTACTATTTGTATTGATTACAACACTATAACACTTGACTTGTGTATAGACTTTTTTTTTTTTTTTTTTTTATTGATATAATCTTATTTGATTGTTGGTCATTATTGTTCTTAGCTGTTATTTCTATTCTGTGTTAGTACATCAGTCAACTTCCATGTATGTATTTACTGAAATAGTTGTATAAAGTAAAATGTATTTATCTATACAAAATAAACCTTATTCTGATTGATTATGGCTTCTTATGTCATACTATGACTTTTTTTTCTTAACTTTTTTTCGACATACTATACTATGACTAATTTTTGACATACTATACTATGACTTTTTTTTTTTTACTTATTTCGACATACTATGACTTATATTTTCAACATTCTATACTATGACATTTTTTTCGACATACAATACTATGACTTTTTTATTTTTTCAACATACTATACTATGAGTCTTTTCAACATGAAAAAATTACTTTTTTCACTTTTTTCGACATACTATACTATGACTTTTTTTTCGACACACTATAATACGAGTTGATTTTTATTTTTTAGACATACAACACTATGACTTTTTTTATTTTTTCAACATAATATACTATGACTTTTTTTCAACATACTATCCTATGACTTTTGTTTCGACAAATTATACCAAGACATTTTTTTTGACATACTATACTATGTCTTTTTTTAATTTTTTCGACATACTATACTATGACCTTTTGTTTCAATATAGTATACTATGACTTTTTTTTGACATACTATACTATGACTTTGTTTCGACATACTATACTATGACTTTTTTAAAAAAGTTTTTCGACATACTATACTAGGACTTATTTTTCGATATACTATATGACTTTTTTAATTTTTTTCAACATACTATACTATGAGTCTTTTCAACATAAAAAAATGACTTTCCACTTTTTTCGACATACTATACTATGACTTATTTTTCAACATAATATACTATGACCTTTTTCGACATACTATACCGAGACGTTTTTTTTTTACTTTTTTCGATATACTATAGTATGACCTTTTGTTTCGACATAGTATACGATGACGTTTTATTCGACATACTATACTATGAGTCTTTTCAACATGAAAAAATTACTTTTTTCACTTTTTTCGACATACTATACTATGACTTTTTTTCGACACACTATAATACGAGTTGATTTTTATTTTTTAGACATACAACACTATGACTTTTTTTATTTTTTCGACATACTATACTATGACCTTTTGTTTCAACATAGTATACAATGACTTTTTTTCGACATACTATACTATGACTTATTTTTTCAACACACTATACTATGACCTTTTTAAAAAAGTTTATCGACATACTATACAAGGACTTATTTTTCGATATAGTATACTATGACTTTTTTCGACATACTGTACCAAGACGTTTTTTTTTCTTTTTTCGACATACTATACTATGACCTTTTGTTTCGATATAGTATACTATGACTTTTATTGACATACTATACCGAGACGTTTTTTTTAACTTTTTTCGACATACTATACCATGACTTTTTTTTTTTTTTTTTTACTTATTTCGACATACTATACTATGACTTATATTTTCAACATACTATACTATGACTTTTTTTCGACATATTATACTAAGACTGTTTTTTCGACATGCTATAATATGAGTTTATTTAATTTTTTTTGACATACAATACTATGACCTTTTGTTTCGATATAGTATACTATGACTTTTTAAAAAAAAAAAAAATTGACATACCATAATATGACTTTTTTTCGATATACTATAGTATAACCTTTTGTTTGCATTATTGCATTATTGTTTATCAAACTTTCTTTAGATATAATATCGTTATCGTGAAATCTGATAACATTATCTCCTTGATATTCATTGATTTAATGGTGCAGTGAGCCCATGTCATGTCAATATCCCCAAAACCTACATTGTAATCTAAAGTACTTGTAGCAACAGAGACACCGGGCTGATTCTATATATGAGAATCATATATATCATGTCACCATATCATGCAAAATCTCTACAAATTATGTTCAGTTCCTAAATATCAAATACAAAAATATCTCCTTGTGCTCCTGAGTGCATCATTCCCTTAGCACCTTCTTACCTTAAACACATACGTAGCACCGCCACCTCCTCCTCCGCCGCCTTTCACTTGGGTTTTGTTCACCATCGGGCCGCTCTGTTCCAGGCAGATCTTATTCAGCATGTCGTTGGATGGAGGGAGAGAGAGAGAGAGAGAGAGAGAGAGAGATGTCAGTTCACCAAAGAATTGCTTTCATGGACGTCAGTTGTGTGTATGAGAAGGCTGAGCACTTGCCAAATCCCAGCTGCTGTGAGTCTAAGGCTTTAGCATTACAATGGTGAGCAAATACCAAGCAGAAATATCCAGATGCACGCAGGAACTAAGAGGCAAGGACTGCTGTTCCCTTTATAAGACAATTCCAGTGAGATTTCCTGTTCACGTGACGGTAAATCTGTCTGACTATTGTATAACAGCTTCCTGCTCACAGTGATGGATTAATGTTTCTGACTGAATAAGACATTTCTGGTGCTGATTTCTAAGCTGATGGAAACCAAATTGGAGTAAATGAGGCTGATAGGTTCAACAACAACTAATTCAATATACTATATACTGTATAGTTAATTATGTTGCAAATCTGTAGATAGAACTGGAGTGTTTTTTTTAACAGTTAAAAGGTTGTTTACAAAACTCCAATGAATCCCCCATCACCGGAAACAATAGCCTGCTATTGAGCGGTTGAGGTTCATTCAGACATGCCTATCTTCATTACTATACTTGATAATATATTTATGTTCATTTACTGTACACCAATAAGAAAAGCCACATTTGTCAAACTGTATGTTGAAACAGTCAAAGATTATTATACTGTCAATGTGTTTTAAGTTGATTAATCATGTTAGCCAATAAAGATGGTCAGCATGTCATTGTTCCAGAAATAGAGCCTCTTTATATAAATGAAACTGGATGTTTTGTTGGCAAGGGAAGGTAGATGCAGGGACTTTGCCATAGCTGAGGTTTTTGAATTGATGTGTCTGCCTTGTGTGCCATCATGCTGAACTGCCTGGAGCTAGTCCTACTCTGAGAGTGAGAGGGCGCGAGTTTCCTCCCTCCACTCTGTCTGAACCTTACTCAGACACACAAACACACACACACACACACACACACACTCACAGTCGCTCATCTCTCCCTCGACTCCCTCATCTGTCTGAACCGACGCTCTGAGGGGCTGGGAGGGAGGTGGGGGAGGGCGGGCCGGGGCTTTAGTGACTGTGATTGACAGGTAGAGGGGGTAAAAAGGCAGTGCATTCAAATGTTCTGAGAGTCTTCCTCACTCTTTCTCCCTCACAGCCTGCTCTGTCGTTGCAGCTTCTCACTTTAAGGCTGAGTTTGTGTCTGAGAGAGAGAGAGAGAGAGAGAAAAAAAAACGACACAAAGGTGTGTGTGTGCTTGAGAATCTGTGTATGTGCACGGGAGAAGGAGAAGAGACACATGGATAGAGAGAGTATTTGTAAGGACAAGGGGGGTATCATTTCCCTCACCAGAGGAAATGCTAGGTGTGCGAGGAAACACTGTTCTACAGCACAAATCACTTTCAGAGCGACCCTTTGGAGAGAGTCTCTGTCTCTCTCTGTCAGAACTGGGGGGAAATAAGAGGAACCTTAAACAACTTGAGACTCACTTTGGAACAGCCCAGTCCCTCTCTGCTGTCTGCACTGAGCACTTCAAGACACACTGTGTTAAAAACTAATAACTGGGTGACAGTGGTGTGGACCCCTGCCTGCTAAGCTACACATTCTGCCTCTTGAAAACAAAGCCACAAATAAAAACAACAGGCACTTGAGCTGCCTCATGTCCCGCTATAACCACTATAACCGTGCAAGAAGGGCTGCTATATCAGCATCATCTTATTACACTTCACTTGAAAGTATTATGTCAAGTAAGGCCAGGCCAGAATTTTTGGTACCATCTAAGGAGGCCCGGATTGGAGTACACTTGTCCCAAAGTCCAGTTTGTTTGATTATGATCCATGCCTTACTCGGGCACAGTTTGTTGGTCCGTTCATGTGTACTCAAGTACAGTTCAAATCAGGTTTGAAAGGCAACTGTACCAAAACACGGAAGTGGACTGCTACTACTACTGGACGGTGCAAATCAATCGTACATAATATGTAAACGCCCTAAGAGGGCAACATCTCTTTGGTACCAGTTTGTTTGTAGGGTCCATATAAGTAGTCTACTTTGAGACATGATAACCGTTTCAAAAGAGTACTCATTTTTTGGGTCAAACTTGATTTTGCCATTATCGCCCTATAGTATCCACACTGTAGGTTTGTGTTTATTGTAAGATTTTATGCACCAATATATGCAAAGATGATATACATAACATATATACAAAGAATGGAAACAGGTTCTATTAGTTTGTCCATTCTGGGCTACTGTAGAAACATGGTGTTGCAAAATGGCAGGCTTGGCGGAGGAGGACCCACTCAATATGTAGATATAAAGGGCTCTTTTGAAAGTAATGAAAACACAACAAAATGAGAAAACAGAATCTGAAGACATTCTCAAGTATCACGAAAAGTGATACAGAGGAAACCAAGCACAAAACAAGGAGGCGGTCTTGAAAGCAGATAGAGATCTCTTTGGGCATATGGTCATTGCTTCACAAAGTAGAGATCTTCACATTAAAGATGTCCAATTGGTCTATTGTCTTGGGCACCCTCAAATCCAGTTGGCTTGTTGCTGAAAGCTAACAAGGCTACTCTTGGAAGAGGGTTTGGCAGTTGAAGATGTTGGAGAACACTCTGCATGCATCGCTGATGGAATCAGACTTCATTCGGAAATTGAAAGTTGATGGCGAGACTTTAGGAGAGATTGCTGGTTCTGTAGTGAACTTAGCGTTGCATGAAGGAGGAAACCGTAAGCGAATAGATAGTGGTGTTTGACGTGTACTTGAAAACATCAATCAAGAATGCTGAGAGATGTAGTCATGGTTCAGCAATTAGCACTCAACGAAAGAGCATTGCCCAAGGACACAATGTTTAACAGTGGAGAAAGCTGTTATGCAATATAGACAGAAAAACAGCCTCGATAACATTCCTCGTGGACCAGTGGAATATAGCAGAGAACCAGGTAAAGCTTCAGGGCAGGCAGTTATTTGCAACCCATGGAGAGATATGCTATTGTCTGAGCAAAGAAGACTGGAATGTGTTGAAGAGCTGAAATCTTCCCATGGAGGAGGTGGATAACCGTATGCTCCTACATGCAAGTCATGCCAGCCAGAATGGCTATAAAACCAGTTATTGTGAGTGAGGCTACGAATGTCATGATCCTTTGTCTGGGATACTGTAAGATGATAAACTGCCCCCTGTATCAGAAATGTGGCACTCCGAATCGAACAAGGTACGTCAACATCAGCGACCTTGCTCCGCTCCTTGGACATGACCTATGCGATGCTCTTGTAGGCGTACATGCCTTGAGGGGTTGTGATAGCGCAAATGCTTTTGCTTGACGAGGAAAACTCGGCGCTCTCAAACTTGTAACTCTTGAAACAAGACGTTCCAAGAGTCCTTTAAATCCCTGGGAACATCCTGGGATGTATCAGGGGAATTAAACAGCAATATGGAATCATTTGTCTGCAGGATGTATGCACCATCACCTAGCGTTTGTGATGTCAATGATTGGTGTTACCTACTATTGAGCACCAAAAGGGTGCAGGTGTGTCCAGCCAACTTGCCCCTTGCAGGGACTGCTTACGGCTGCATATACAGCATGCCAATCAATTACCGGGCAGCAGTGGAGGCACTGCTTGGAAGGACAGCCAGACAGACCAGAGCCAAAAGGACATGGATGGACAACTGATGACAAAGGTATGCTTATAATAAATACAATAAATTAATGCTCACCATCTTGCTCTAATAATAAAAATAGTATAAATTAGGGCTGTCAATCGATTAAAATGTTTAATTGCGATTAATCTATAGTTATTCGTGATGAATCGCAAATTATTCACATTGTTTATCTGTTCAAAATGTACCTTAAAGGGAGATTTGTCAAGTATTTAAAACACAATGACAGCTGTTGTTGCCTGTTGTGGGCTTGAGTCTGCCATGTTATGATTTGAGTATATTGTTTTATGCTAAATGCAGTACCTGTGAGGGTTTCTGGACAATATTTGTCATTGTTTTGTGTTCTTAATTGATTTCCAATAATAAATATATACATACATTAGCATAAAGCAGCATATTTGAGTATTAAATAGTTGACAAAATCTCCCTTTAAGGTACATTTTGAACAGAAATAATGTGCGATTAATTTACAATTAAATATTTTAATCGATTGACAGCCCTAAAAAATATCTATACAACATACAAACTAACAATGTGTGAATTCCATAAAAAGGAATGAATTTTACTACTGTGTTTTCTCAAACAATTTCGGAATCTGTTGGTAATTCCCTCCTCTAAATAAACTTCTGCAACTAAGCCCTTTTCGCTCTATTTTCAGTGGTGGGACAGGCCTTGGTTTTCAAAGGTTTAAACAGTAGATGATGGATGGTTTCATTGGCGACTAGAGGGATTTTGAGGGTTTTAGCCTCAGCGTTGTGAACTGTGAGGGGAAGCATGCTGCGCGGCTGCCAGTGAAGAAACTTCAGAGCATAATGGATGACAGCCACCCCTGGCGAAACAACACAAGTAAGCTTAAGAGAGACAAAGGGGAGATCACTACGAGCTCCAAATGCAGATCCAAACAGTTGCTGGTGGCCATTAAATGTTGCAATTTAGAGCAAGGGTATCCAAAGTGAGGTCAGGATCCATGAGGAGAATTACCAGATCCCCAGTTTTGTGAATTTTAGAATCTCAAAGTTCTCCTATTAAAGTCCAACTGAAATTAAATAGCTTTTTTTGTCTGCTGCATGCATATATGCTCTGTAAATCACTTGCTCTGTGTTTTCCTTTGAGAAAAAACATCTGAAACCAAAAGGGAGAAATTTATATTTTTTTGGATTCATAATGGCGCCCCCAAGTTTTGCATTAATTTGACGGAATACCGCTCCGTGTCTTCGTATGGAGACCTTATTTCAATACAGCTAATCAAATCTTGCATGAAGCAGAAAGGTCAGCGTTCCATCATAGGCACATCAGGACACACTGAGCCAGACAGCAGCCTGCTACGCAACACAAGAGCCACAGACTCTGAACAACAACAACCCATGGGGAGTCTGTGGAGGAGGTAATGTAGCCACATTAGCTCTCCTGCTAATGTCTCCTTGTCATTTAACTCATAAACAGCGTGCGTGTAGGGTACCAAGTGCCGGAAGCGGCACAAACAGCCGGCGATAACACTGCCGTTTGCCACTGAGGTGTTGCGGACCTCGTGGCCAAGACAGCTCAACTTTGGAGCGATGTTTATCCCGTTTCCCAGTAAGCTGGCATGACATGTTTGATATCAACGGATTCATACGATACTATATGTCCGCTATCTTAAAAACTGAAACCTGCAACCGGCTTCAAAAGACAGTAATGTTAACGCCAGTCAGATGATCCACCATCGTTTTCAGAGGGTTAAAAGTAGGCCAAGTAAACCAAGAACTGAGGAGGAGAATCATTCCTATTGTAAGATCATAGTGATCAATGAGACAAGTACAGTCTAATTAAATATTGTCATTGATATTGAGATGTTTATACTTCCATATAAACCTTCAATCTCAAATCATAAGTCAATGTGGGTGAGAAGTATGGAAGAAAAGAAAGGCCATAATAATTTTAATTGTTATGAGCAACTGAAAACCTAAATGTAAGATTTAATAACTACTCAGTGTTAAATGCTCCTAAATTCAAAGCATTCAAATATTTTCCTTTGAAAACCATCTCTGAAGTTTTTTGGTTGAATTTTTCTTCTTTTGTTTTTTAAATTCTTGGTTTGTTTTCACAAATTCATAGAGAAAATTAAAGTATCCAATGTTCAAAGAACTGTTTCAATTTATTCAAATTCAGTCATTTTTGGATCTAAAACTTCAAGTCGAGACAATAAAATCAAGTTGCTCAAATTGGTTTGGTTTAATTCAGACACCAAAATTAAAGTTACTGTTATGGTTCTATTTTTCTCATTTAAGATCTATTTTTCACTTTTGATGAGTTAAATTATGTTATGAAATATTCCGACCAGTAGGCTAAAGGTTAAGAGATTCATTCATTTAAAAGATATATATCAGTTTACCTGGTTTTGTTTTTTCAATGCGTTACTCTTTCTGGTGCATTCTGGTCAGATTTAAGTCTTTTTTTGTCTCATACTCAAGATCAATATGGTAGCTATATTATAAGCAGGTTCATGCAGGAGTAGGTGAGATTGGAGCAAATATGATTAAAAAAAGTTATTTTCATAAAACAGTTGCTATATCCTGACAGTAGTGCATGAGACAGGTCATTTGAAAAAAATCATGTGTCTCTGATTCCTCCGGTGCTCCTAACGGCATCTGCAATATTTCCCAGATCGGAGGAAAACAACCAATCAGAGCCAAGCTGGAGTCTGCCGTCCAGCTGTCGTCTCTGAGCAGCTGTCAATAACTCGTGAACTCCGATCAAATGGTCAAACTAGGCAGCGTGGATCAATATTCTGTTACTGTAATGCCTATTTCTGGCCTCAAATGTATTCAGAATCATCTTGTAGTGTACTGTTTAGCTGTAAAATGAGAAAGTTTGTGACCCGGCAGCCATGTTGAGAAGAAGTCTAGTTATCTCTCAGAACACTTGAATTACAATATGCTGAAAGGTTATTATGGAATTTTTGCCCAATGATGCCAAAAACATTTTGCCTACTGCAGGTTTAAGTTTTTGGACTATTCAAACAAAATAAGAACATTTAATTTAAAAGATATGTATCAGCTTACTTTTTTTTTTTTTTTTTTCAATATGTTACTGTTACTCGTGCATTCTGGTCGGATTCAAGTCTAAGCAGGTTCAGGGGCTATGTCAATCCTGTATGTACAAAAATAACAGGTCAGGAACCTCCCGGCAGGCACAAAAAAAAGAGGCGGAGGGGCACCAGCTAAACTCTTGCCTAGGGCACCAAATTGGTCAGGGCCAGCTCTGCTTAGAAACAGGAACACACATCTTGTCTGCACCTCAGCTTGTTGAATGAGCCACCACACAAACATTCACTGGGGAAAAGTGCACATTTTAACAGAATACAGATGTCACTGTCCAGTTAGATGCTGGTGTAGTCTTTACTCTTCACAAACAGCTGCTGTCAATCAAACACAGACAGGGACGTCTTAATCTCAATAATAAAAAAAATATTGACAATATATTTTAAAAAAACGGATGACTAAATGTGATTTCAGTTGGTCTGAAAGTTGAAACATACACATTGTTAAAGAATGTTGAGTTTCACTATAAATGTCCAATGTTATCGAGTCATGGTCTGGAGAGGGATATAACTCAGTACGATTCATAACAACTTTAATCTTCCTACTTTGGCATCATTTTGAGATAACAAATACGTAAGAGAAGTAAAGAGAAATATGTTTGTGTTGAGTTAAGTTGAATTATTGCAGCGTTTACAGCTATTTCAAAGCAGATCCATAAATTGAATCTGTATTATAACCCATTCCTCATGTTTATCTTGCTTTTAATGGCATCCTGTAAATTGTAGGTTCTCATATGCTACTGGACATCTACAGTATTTACTGTATGACTTACGTTGGGGCATGCATCTTCTCCTTGCTGTCCCACCAGGATGTAAAGCAGCTCGCCCTTCCTCAGCAGGAAGTCTCCGGTGAAGTAGACACCATGTGACCTGCTCATGGCCAACACGCTTCGGCCACCAGCTGCACCGTAGGCTGTGATCCTGGAGGAGGGAGGCAGGGGGGGTAACAGAAACAAGACGACATGCAAATCAAACAGGTGGAGGTTTATGTGGAAAGGTGTGAATTGTAAGCTGTACAGTAGGTGTTTATCAGAAATGACTTGAGGCTGATTAACAGTCCTCATCTATTCCACCTGCGATTTCATGAGTGCACAACATTAAATAACAATCAAAAATACATTGTTAATGTGGACAGATCTTGTACACACCATCACACGATACTGGCATACACAGCAAACTCTTTATGTGTCTGAAAATCAATTGGCTGCTTATAAATTTGAATAGACCATGGTGCAGATTAATACAGGAATATGTATTTGATTTGTGTCTTTTTTGTATAAATATATACTGTACATGTATTAAAGGTCTCATATTGTAAAAAGTGAGATTTTCATGTATTTTATATTATAAAGCAGGTTTAAGTGCTTTATAAATACTGTTTAACTATAAAAACGCCCAATATACAGAGAAAAACACACAGCCCGTATTTAGAAATTGTGCATTTGCAACAAGCCGTTAGGATTTCTGTCCATTTGTGATGTCACAAATATACAATATTTAGATCATTACAGGGTTTTAAACATAAACATTCTAAATGTGTCCCAGTTTATATCCAGTTGCAGTGTATGAAAATAACATCAACTGACAGGAAGTAAACATGGACCAAACTGTTGCCTAGCAACGCAATTCCGTTGCAATTCTGTTGAAATGCACTAAAACGCAGCGTTTCAGACAGAGGGTGAATACAGACATATTCAGGCAGACATTATGAGGAAAATAAAGTTTTTTTTAACATTACAGCATGGAAACATGTTCTAGTAGAAACACAAAATACAAGTATGAACCTGAAAATGAGCACGATATGGGACCTTTAATATTATTTTGCCTATGGGTTATTTGATTTGTTGACCAAAATGTGACATTGTTCATGTAAAAAAAATCAATAAAATACTAATTACAAAAAAAAAAAATCTAAACTAATTTGAAAACACTAAAACACACTTTTACCCTGCTGGGTGTTTTAAATAAAAACTATTTGACCTAGCATGGTAGACATATGCTACACAAAACTACACACAGACTACAGAGTGCATGAGCACACAAACACACAGAGATAGATACAAACACACACACACACACACACCTTCACAGCAGAAGACACTAATTTCAAAAGCTCCAGTTTTCTTGCCAGGAAAATAAAACAACTTGATTGGTTTTTGGTAGCACTTCTACATTTCTCATCCCCGGTGGTCGTGCTTGGTGGGGAGAGAGAGGACGCTGCCCGGTGCTCAGTTGCTACCTCAGCTGTTTGCCTAATGACTTTTGGGAGAGGCAGAGCGCATATTCATCTCTGTGACCGTCTGTCAGCTTCATTTACAGACTCCGCCGGCTAAACCTGGCCGCATCAAGACCACAAATCTGGGGTTTTCTTCTGCGGAGACAGAAGGCGTTTTTTACTAAAACTCCGGGACATGTGTTAAGACGGAGCTGTCCACGCTGTTGTTAGCTGGGTATTTTAAGACCCAAGAGTTCTGGCTGAGCGTAGCGGTGTTTGTCTTTTTTTGTTTTGACGTAGGAGGCTTTCAAAAACATTTTTTTATTTGAACCATCCAAGTCAAATCCAAGTTAAACGCCTCACATTGTCATGAATGCCCACAGGAGGCATATTGATCTCCGCACAAGGTAGTGGATATTACAGCATTAATCCTAGAGTGGTACGCAGCTTGAGGTCAAGGTGCTGAGGCTGATTGTTGAGGTGTTTCGAAGCCTTAAAAGAGCACCGCCATAGTCGTGGAAGTGGGTGGTTTTGGGATTTTGGAGCCTGGTGTGGAGTGAATCATGCTATTTAGCTGTCATTACTCCAGCCTCTGCTCCCTCCTGCAAGAATCTGATAGGAATATTTCTCTGTTTGCTTGTAGAAGATTGATGTGCTGCTGATGCAGAGAGGAGTGGAGGTGGGTGGGAGGAAGAGTCTACATTGTTGCAAAAAAAATGTGAGTGCTGATGAGAGGTTAAATGTGTATTGTGTAGTGTTTGTGCTCACGAGGCTTAGTGTATGTACCGAAGGATTGGTCCTGTCAGGGGTTTTCAGGGATAACAGGCTTGAACACAAAACGCAGATAAGGATGAGGAGGAAGCAGGCAGAGTGCAATGATTTAATAACAGAAGAACTTACGCAGAATAAAAAAATGCAGCTGGTCCAGCAGACGGGTAACAAAAAGCCAATCCACAAAGTAAAGTCACAAGTAGTTAACAAGAACCTCTCAACACGGAGAAAAACTTCTCACAAGGGGGAAAAAAAACAGGAGAAACACAACTCACGAGGAGGGATGACAAACTGACAGAGAGACACACACAGACTGGGGAGGCGAGGCTAATCAGGTGCAGGTGAAACCAATCAGGGCG
Source organism: Sebastiscus tertius (assembly GCA_916701665.1). NCBI lineage: Eukaryota > Metazoa > Chordata > Actinopteri > Perciformes > Sebastidae > Sebastiscus > Sebastiscus tertius. The sequence goes on along the minus strand of CAKAOH010028084.1, from coordinate 3,435 downwards.
GGGTAGACAATCGCAAAGGCGGGAAAATACAAAGGCAGGAAGTAACACACACTGTGACATAATACACACAAGGTGGGTATATCAAAATAAAACAGGAAACACTAAACAAAAGGGAGTTTTAAGTGGCAGCCATGATAAGAGCTATGAGGAAAAGTGCTTCAATGCTTCCTTTCTTATCTCCTTTAGCACAGGATACACTGGACCATCCTTTACCAAAGGAGAGGAGATAATGCCACCCCACAATTCCTTGCGGCCGACATTTGAAGCAACGCACCAGTCGGCCGTTCATGAAAACAAACGATATGCTTATCTTGCATAGATTTAACAATTATTTTCATCTAGCCATTTGGATTCAAGTAAAAAACAAACAAGAAGAATAACAACAAAAATGAACAGTAAACATATAGCAAACTGTCTATAAAAAAAATAATCAACATAAATAAATATTAGGTCTGAAAAGGAATAGGGAGAAGTATACATTTAATGGTTCTTGCCCCTCTCCATAACTCAAATATTAACTCAATATTTATCATATAAACATTTGTGGTAGCCTATAGGCTATTCTTTTTTCTTATTCCAATTCCAGCCTTGGTAATGAAGTGATATTTTTCACCGGTTGTCCACTTTAAGTCAGATAATCCTTTATTATAAATTGATGTAAAGTGTTACAGCAGCAGAAGGACCTGCGGTATCCCTCTTTCACACACCGCAGGTGAAGCAGCCTGACACTGAAAGAGCTGTTTAATAACGGACGAGGGCGAAGAAGCATCTTTTGTAGTCCATCTTCGGAGCATTGTAGTTTCACCATGGTGGACCTGCCCTGCCTCACTAACATCCGACGCTGTCGCATCATAATCACGCAGCCTAGCGTGAGTTCTCTTAACACTACGGTTGTCTTTTCCAAAGTTCTTAGGAATTTTCCTCATCTTTCCATGACCTCATGATGTTTTCCATCGAGGTCAACAAAAAGTGGTTAGGAAAAGACATTAGGACGTCATTTTTTGACTTTTCAACCGCAGCCACGCTCTGGATTTCATATTGAGCACCTTTATGAAAGATATCAAATTGTTACAGAGTCTTGGAGCCAGGACAGTAAACACTAAAGTTTGGCATAGAAAAATAAAAATTTGGCATTGAAAACAAGTGTGCTGTAAGGCTTTACACCTACCTGTAGGTGCCAGTTTCCGGGACCTGCCACATTTGAATGCCTATGAAGGGCCCTCGGGTGCCGACTGTCACGTTGACATTGGTGTTCCTGTAGGAGTTGAGGCACTGAGCGGGATTTGGTCCTTCAGGGCCTACAGCCCCACAGGTATGAAAAATCCATTTTTTGGCTGTGGATGAAAAAAAAAAAAAATGAATTCACTTCAGCACTTCATAGAGCACACAGCTGTAGAAGCACATATACTCTGCATTCAGTCACACATGCACATAAGCAGACTTAAAGATGACAGAGAGGCTGAAATTCAGCGCGCACCACAGACTCATTAGAGTTCTATTTGTCCCACATTTATTCCACTTCAACACTCCCCACCGCTCCACTTTCACATCAATAAAACTCATATGTAGAACAGTATTACATATTGGTAAGGCGAGCTCCGAACTAGAAGCTAATCATATGAGCTATCATATTCACAACCGCCGCAGGGGACGTAGTGACAGGACCACAGGTGACAAACATTTCTCCTCATTTTCTGTGTAATCCCACGCGTCGGTGCTAATTGGAGTTCTTTTCACTGTAATTAGCACGAGATTAGTCTTGTCAGATGGACGTGGAAGGACTTAACGCTGCAGTGCTAAATCCTGATTTAAGGCTTGTGAACACAGAGCAGCGGGGAAGACACCCGGCAGTGAAGAACCCATCTCTCTCTGTGTGTCTCTCTCTCTCTCTCTCTCTCTCTCTTCTTTCTCCGTCTGCCTGGCCTGCAAACGCTCCGAGACTACTTATCATTAATTTAAGAGCAGGGGCTGCAAATCTGACAAGTCAGAGTCACTCCTACAACAGAACAACTCACATGATGGCTTTCACAGCCTCTGAGCTGCCGCTCAATGTGACTGTAACACTATTTGTGATTAGATACGATACAGAACGGACTTTTTAATTTTGTTTTTTTGGAAGAACGGTTGCAGTCGTAAACTGATTGCGACAGAATACACGGGAAAAAGAAGAGACGATATGAGACTAGTCTCAGGAGTGCAACTTAAAGTTATGATGCTTTCACAACAACACCTTTTGCTGTTCAAGTCGCCTGCTGTGTGGTGCCTATTAGAGATGAAGCCCAGGAATTGAGAACCCAGTATTTACAGGGCTCTCGCCAAAATCCACTCTCTCTGACTGAAGAAATAAACCGCAGGAAGCTGGTATTTTTAGCCTGTGTGTACCTATGAACAACAAAATGAGAACATTTTCTTATTAATTATGTACAGTTGAGTTATGGAGAGAAATTGGGCTTTAGTAATGAGTTTTGGGGATGTGGGTCATTCCTGTTATGCAGCAACATTTCAGCCTCATGACTTTTGAAAAAAAAAAAGAAAATGATTTTTCATCTTTTTTGCATTATATAAGAATAATGACATGTTTAACGCGGCAGTAGGCAGAATGTTTTTGGCATCATTGGGCAAAAAATCCATAATAACCTTTCAGCATATTGCAATTCAAGTGAGAAAACTAGACTTCTGCACCTCCTCATGGCTCTGTTTTCAGACTTTAGAAAATCTAGCCCGTGATGGGAGACTTTGGCACACACGGTGTGGTCACACAGGTAATTTCTGGGAGAGAGCGTTCCTATTAGCTGCTCATTCAACAGAGGCAGCTGTCAATCACTTGTGAACTCTGATCAAACAGTCAAACTAGGCAGCGCTTTTCAGAAACATCATGTAGTGTACTGTTTAGCTGTAAAATGAGAAAGTTTGCTGTGGCTGGTGGGTGGCGTTTAGTCAACTTATCTCTACATGGCTGCCGGGTCACAAACATTCTCATTTTAGTTAGTTAGCCTACAGCCTACTCTGTGAGTAGTCCAGATTTAACTAGCTAACTTTCTACACACAAACAGAACTTTTTTAACTTTATCAAATATGTCTTAAAAATGGTTTTATTGGACCAACTTTCTTCACAATTTAGCTGAACAGGGTGAAATTTTAAGAGAGTGACAAACAGATTAACATCATGAAATATGGAGAAAAAGACGAGTGAAAGTTTATGCTCACCCTACTGTACTCCATTGATTTCTTTCCAAATAAAATACAGTATGTCACTTCCTGAAAATGGTCTCAATGGAATTGCAGTATTTTTAATTTGTTTTTAGAGGGCGAGGAATTACTCACTAACAGGGTGGAAATTGACATCAGGGACACACAGTAAATGATGAAAATAATAAAAAAAATAATAACTATTGTTCTCCAATATGTTTTTATATATACAGCTGTAATATATAT
>CAKAOH010028068.1:0-11648 GCA_916701665.1 Sebastiscus tertius | reverse complement strand
GACGGTGAGTCATCCTCCTAAAGGAAATCATTCTGGCTTCCATTACTGTGAATGTAGCTCACCTTGTGCCTGTTTGCCTGTTTGTGGATGGCTGTTTTTAGGAGGGTTCCTCCACTGGTCTCAGACAGCAAAAGACACGTCAGCCTCCCTGTCTGTGGAGATCAGCTCCTATGTGCTGCTGGCCAAACTCAGCGCCGCTCCTACAGCTGAAGACCTGGGCTACGCCAGCAGCATCGTTAGATGGCTGACGGGCCAGCAGAACTACTATGGAGGCTTCTCCTCCACACAGGTACGGGCAGCCCAAACAGAATAAAGCTGGACTTTGAATTAAACGTACTGCATTGTCTTCTGGGACAAATATGATGAAGATTATTGAAATGTGTTTGCAAAGCATTTTTCAGCTTATTCAAACTGTTTCATTAACTTATGAAGTAGGGACATTTTCTAAATGTATAAAGGAATACTAAATCCTTCAGCCTATCTGAAAAATTCAAAATCACATAATTTAGACATTAGGGCTGTCAAAGTTAACGTAATAATAACGCGTCTTTAATGTATTAAGACAACTTGCGATTTTTACGTTGGCAACTTACTTACGCTAAATTTTGGTGAGGAAAAACTGTCTTGGCTATTTTCAAAGGGGTCTCTTGACCTCTGACCTCAAGATATGTGAATAAAAATGAGTTCTATGGGTACCCACGAGTCTCCCCTTTACAGACATGCCCACTTTATGATAATCACATGCAGTTTTGGACAAGTCGTAGTCAAGTCAACACACTGACACACTGACAGCTGTTGTTGCCTGTTGGGCTTGAGTGTTATGACCAGTTGAGGCGGACCCAGATTCAGAAACAGGAGACAGATGAAAAATGAACAAAAGGCTTTTATTGCCAAAAATGTGCAGAGGAATTGATCAAGGCAGAAATAGGACTGGGGGTAAAGCAACGCAGACAGGCAGGCAGGGCACCTAGGCGTAGAGAAAACGCATGTTAGTACAACTATCAAAAACACGAGCAGAGCTAGCAACAAGAAAAACATGGAACGAGTGAGGCCGAGATAGTCTACCACTTGGGTTTAAACAACGAACTGGCGACGAGTGTCTGAGATGTCCGGGCATAAGTAGTGTGCTGATCATCTGATTGTTGCCAGCCATTTCCAATAATAAATACATACATACATTTGCATAAAGGAATTTGCCCACTCTCATGTTGATAAGAGTGTTACATACTTGACAAATCTCCCTTTAAGGTACATTTTGAACTGATAAAAAATGTGCGATTAATTTTGGATTAATCGCGATTAAATATTTTAATCTATCAAGCCTTATTAGTCACACATGGTTTTCACAGGACAGCGACATGAGCCCACACCTAAAATGTTTAATGTCAGTGATTATACCTGACCAAGGACAACAGCGGTGTTATAGCCCATTAACTACAATTCACATGTACTGAGCATACTGTCCTGTTTGGAATTGTAATTTTCTTAATTGATTTCTGTATAAAAATCAACAATTACGGAGACCAGAAATTGATAAAAGTGAACTCCTACATATGAAATCTGTTGTATGTGTAAACAAAAGTCAATACATTTACATTTGTATAAATTTAAGCACATAAAGTATTTGGTATTTTGGTTTATGTGTGTTGTAGGACACAGTGGTGGCTCTTCAGGCTCTGACTCTCTATTCCACTCTGGTGTTCAGTCCAGAGGGTTCCAGCGCAGTGACAGTCCAGTCTCCCAGTGGTGAGATGACATTTGATGTGAACCAGAACAACAAACTGCTCTACCAGGAGAAGCTGCTGCTGGACGCAGCAGGAAAGTACAGCCTGGAGGTGAAGGGCACTGCATGTGCTGTAATGCAGGTCAGTGGTCACTGCAGCTTTACCTGGTGCTCTTTGCTATACATACACCATCACAAACACTGCTAATATAACTATGCCCTAATGTTAGCAGCTCAGTAGGAATACAGAAAGTTTGTAAGTTCCGTACTTCCATTGCGCCTCCACCTGCATTATACTTTGTTTGATCTAAAAATAAGAGGTTGTACCACGGACAGCGCCATGGGTTGATCAATACACAGCACAGCTAGGTCTATGGTCGAGGCAGTAGATTCTAACTTGTACAAACATCCGTCAGATAAAGATTCAATGAGTCAGACAGACTAGACTAATGGTGCATTCACACCAAGAGCGAAGCAAACTTTTTGTGCAACGCGATTACATACAAAGTCAATGCAAAGAGGTAAATGATGGCGCGAATGACACGAATGATGCAAATGGCGAAAATGACGTGAATGACACTACGCAAAATTTGCGTATTTGCAGAAGTTGAAATATTTCAACTGAAGTGAGAAATTCGCATGACGCTGTGTCGCAAAAGTCTATCAGCATTGAGATTCTCCTCCTGTCTTCACTGACGTCCTGACGCTGTTGAATCAGAAATGGAGATTAAAATTTTGTATCTGTCTGTGGTCACCCAGAGCTACGATAGTACATCATATCTGTTCAAAGACCGGACCAAACTCTGTGTATAAATGTATGTGTATAAACCACTATGGATGAAACCACAACGTTGCTGCCGTATTTATGCCTAGATGACTTTATGTTGAGTGTAGATGGAGCAGCTGCATAGCCTGGCACTGATCCATCAGAACACCATTCAACAAACAAGCAATTGAAAAGTTCTTTGCTTTTCGTCTTGCGGACAAACCTGTCAAAGCATGAATTCAGACTTTTTACAAATCGGCATCATTATGCAGTTATTTCGGCATCCTTTTGATCTGTTTATTGGTATGAAATCACAGCACAATCTGTTTATTTTGGGTTCTTACTGCAGTGGCGACGTGTGTCTCGCTGGATACAGTCAGTGTAATGACCCTGTATGTGAATACAGCTTGCCACCCAGCTGATTATCATCAGATGATGTTATGAATCCAGACACGACGGTGTTTGGTTTTCTGACATATCTGGGACTTCCACAACAGTGGTTATTCCTTCCATGGTTGATGGCGGAAATGGTGGAAAGAAAAGTTGTTGGTATCTATGGAGACAAGCTCCTTCTCCTCTCCGGCGTGTCTAGCATGAATGAACATGAATGATACCGGCGGTACAACTATGCGCAAGTAAAGCGAGGCGAACATTCACTTTGTTCTTGGTGTGAATGCAACATAACACATTCATCTAACAACCTCTCTGCTCCTACACTCTCTGTATGTATCTCACAATCCTTTAGGTAGGTTAACAAAGAGCATGCATTTTGATCATTTTGCTAACAAGGGTGATGACATCCCCCCTCAAATCGCCTACTGGTTGTTAGTATGCACAGCAGCCAATGGGGACAATGCATGTATGCATGTGAAAGTTAGTTATCAACCCTATATCTAAGACGACCAATTCAAAGGTAGCTCAATCAGGTTTGATGCTTAAACGCAGCAACCTAAAACTAGCAAGTGGAAATGGGACCCTCTTGAAAACAAGATGGTACTTCTCAAGGGGTAAATCCTGATGCGTCATAAACTTGAACAAATGTGAGTAAAGGAAATACTTGATATTCTTCTATGAATGTTAAACTTTCCTTGTGTACTTCTTTCCCAGATTTCACTCCGCTATAACATCCCAACTCCTCATGAAATCAGCACTCTCAGTGTCGAGATCAAGGCAGAGGCCGACTGCTCCAGCAAAAGACCCAAACTCTCTCTGAAGCTGAAGTCCCTGTAAGCAATCAACAATGCAGATCCACGTTACAGAAGAATACTGACATTTTTGACTGCATCTACCAGTTTGAACTAAGTAACTGTTAATGGACAGACGGGATAAATGTTTACAACTTGGTAGCAGATATACGTCACATTTTTGTGGTACTTGTATTACAGATATACTGGAAGGGAGACCAGTACAAACATGGTGATCCTGGATATCAAAATGCTCTCTGGATTTGTCCCATAACCAGAGTCTTTGAAGGTTGTGAGTATATATATATACAGTATACATAGTATATAGTATATGAGTATAACTTTCACCTTTAGTAGAAATAGAAAGGTTTTCATCTCGTTGAGGAACCACCCAGCTGATTATCATCTCCTCACAGCTTAAAGGTGCCCTGCTGGTGGAACGTGTTGAACAAAAGGACGACCATGTTCTGGTGTACATACAGGAGGTGAGAGGAATTCACAGTGAGGAACAAGAGATGATGCTCTTCAGATTTGTAATTGTCATCTGTTTCTTCCAACAGTTAATAAAGGATATACCCATCAACCACAGCTTAGACCTCATACAGGAGCTTCCAGTGCAGAACCTGAAGCCAGCTGTGATCCAGATCTACGACTACTACCAGCCAAGTAAATCAGTCCTCTAAGCGTCTTTTGTGTGGTCAAATCCATTGTTGTCTTTGTAGACGTGCGGCAGGCGTGCTCAAACGTAGGACCGACACCGTCACGGCGCACAAGCGTTCCCAAGCACCTATTTTTCGGTTTTTAGTTGAACTTTTGGAACGCTGCAGCACACACCACGTCATGTGACATGGAACAACCAATCACAGCCAGCAGATATCTTTTCTTTCTTTCTTCTGTAAACATCAGTGAAGGATTTATGGTGCTGGAAATCCATTTATCTTTGTTCTGATTGTGTTTAGTTTTGTTAGTGAGGCTTCCTGCTAAATCACCGCAACTTCATCATTATCATCATTGCAGCACTCAGGTTTTGGTTGCTTAGTAACAGCAGTCGCAACAGGAGCGCAACCGAGCCCCAGGAAAAGCGCCGGGCTTTGAAGTAAATTTTGGTAGTGGCCAAACGGCGGTAGTGCAACTTCCGTGTCCGTCAGGTGATACCATTGGGCCAAAAAGACTTACCCATAGACATACATTAGGAAAGAGACGACTGGGGGGGTTGGAGGGGTTGGTCTACAACTAATGTAAAATGTCTTCTCAGTGAATGATTGTTTTCATTATTTCTTTCACAGGTTTAACAGGGAAATGTGGTTAGTCCTCACGCCATCACTGATTCCAGTATAATTTAAAAGTACTTGCATTTTATTACAGATATATTTGATGAACCTTTACACCATGTCTGTTTGTGTAAACATATACAAACAGTTAACAAGTATTTGCTTGTTAGTATACTGCCACAATCCGTTGCAGCTGTGTAGCTAGTGCATGTGTCTGAGGTGAAATGCATGCACAATGGACAATAAAATAATTGTAATGTGAAAAAAAAATGGTTTTGTGTTGACCTTTTTTCACTGTTCATCTTTCTGCTGTTTATTTATCGTATGTGTTTCATCCACAGGCCAGAAGTTTGCAGTTCAGTTTAGTGTGGAAGGTGGAAATACGGTTCGAAAAGAAACACGTGTTCTTATGGCTTTCTGAGGAGTCTCTAGTCAAGTCAAACTTGAGGTGATGTCCTTAATGACCCTCAGGGACTTCCTGAGGCACCGCTGGGTGTACAACTCCTGCAGGCTGGGCAGCTCGCACCCAGTGATGTGTTGGGCCGAGCGCACCACCCTTCCCATCGCATTATGGTCCACGTTGGTGCAGTTTCCGTACCAGGTGGTGAAGCAGCCTGTCAGGGGGCTTTCTATGGTGCCCCAGTAGAAGTCCCTGAGGATTTGTGGTTTAAGTCTAAAAGTCTTGTGTCGCCTCAGAGCGTACAGCCTCTGCTGGGCCTTCCTGACTACAGCGGTGGTATGGGTGGCCCATGTCGAGTTCTTATTGATGTTGACACCCAGGTATTTAAAGTTGTCTACCCTCTCCACCGCTGTGCCGTTGATGGTGACTGGGGGGTGAGTGCAACCCCCCCTCCTGTAATCCACGATGACCTCCTTGGTCTTTGAGATGTTCAGGGAGAGGTGGTTGTTCTGACACCACTGTTTCAATGTGGTCACTGGGGCGGCTGTGGCTCAGAGGAGGTCGGTGGTTCGATCCCCGGCTGCTCCAGGTCACATGTTGATGTGTCCTTGAGCAAGACACTTAACCCCAAATTGCTCCCAAAGGCTGAGCCATCGGTGTGTGAATGAGTATTTAGATTAGATCCTGATGGGCAAAGTTGCCACCTTAGTAGCCTCTGTCATCAGTGTATGAATGAATGGGTGAATGCTGACATGTAGTGTAAAGCGCTTTGAGTGGTCGGAAGACTAGAAAAGCGCTATATAAGTCCAAGTCCATTTACCATTTACCTCCGCCCTGTAAGCCGTCTTGTCGCCATGGGAGATCAACCCCCACAACTGCTGTGTTGTCCGCAAACTTCACAATTTGAAGCTCTTGTTGCCAAACAGTCGTGGGTGTAGAGGGAGTACAGGAGGGGGCTGAGAACACAGCCCTGTGGCACTCCTGTGCTGAGAGTCAGTGAAGTGGAGGTGAGGTTGTCAATTCTCACCACCTGGGGGCGTTCCGTCAGGAAGTCCAGGATCCAGTCACACAGTGGTGTGTTCAGGTCCAGATCCTCTAGCTTACTGACGAGCCTGGAGGGCAATATGGTGTTGAACGCTGAGCTGTAATCCACGAACAGCATCCTCACATAGGTGTCCCTTCCTTCCAGGTGGGAGAGGGCGGTGTGTAGGACGTGGGCGATGGCGTCCTCTGTGCCTCTGTTTCGGTGGTATGCAAATTGCAGGGGGTCGAGTGTGGGGGGGAAGCATGGGGCAGATGAGGGATTTAACCAGCTTCTCAAGACACTTGCTGGCTATGGGGGTGAAGACTATGGGGCGCCAGTCGTTTAAGCTGGTTACTTTCTGTTGTTTGGGAATGGGGATGATGGTGGTGGATTTGCAGCAGGTGGGGAAAGTTTGAAGAGATAGCGACAGGTTGAAAATTGTTTTGAAACCCCCACCAACTGGTGTGCGCAGGTCTTCAAGACGCGTTCAGGAATGCCGTCTGGGCCGGCCGCTTTGCGTGGGTTGATACGAACATCAGCCTCTGTAATGGAGAGGGGACGGTCCTGTTCTGCAACAGTTGTGGAGGAGGGGTGTGGAGGTGGTGGGTAATCCAGGTTTTCAGCTGAGGTGGGGGTAGATGGAAGGGGGGTTGTCAATGTAGGATGGTAGTGGTGGTGGGGGGGGGGGGGTTCTGATTGTCTGCAGGGGTGGGGGTGGGGCAGGACATGACACAGGGTCTGACAGAGGAGTCAAACCTGGCGTAAAAATGATTGAGTTCGTCCGTGAGGGTGGGTGCTGTTTTTGTGATCTGTTGTCTAGGTCCTTTAAACTCTGTCATGGTTTGGAGTCCTTGCCACAAGTGCCTTGGGTTGTTGGAAGTGAGCTTGGACTTCACCCATTGTCTGTAGTCTCTCTTTGCCTGTTTGATTACTGTCCTTAATGAATAACATGAATGTTTGTAGTCCTCTGGTGAGCCTGAGGTGGCGACTGTGTTCCATGCATTGAAGAAATGTTCCTTAGATTGGCCCGGTTGAAGTCCCCCGCAACAATGAGTGCGGTCCTCGGGTGCGCAGTCTCCTGCACGTTAACTGCTCTGTTTAACTCCCGGAGCGCTCTGTCCGTGTCGGCCTGGGGGGGAATATAAACACCGGCGATGGTAACCAATGTAAATTACCTGGGTAGCCAAAAAGGCCAACACTGCAGCATGAGGTACTCCAAGTCAGGGAGCAGAAGGTGCCGATGGTCCTGATGTTCTTTTGGACACACCAAGTCCGGTTAACCAGAAGACATACCCCTCCGCCCCTCGTTTTCCCGGAGAGCTCCTGGTCTCTGTCCGCCCGATGGACGGTGAAACCCGGGGGCTCGATGGCGTGGTCCGGTACCTCAGCTGATAGCCAGGTCTCCGTGAGGCAGATAACGTTGCAGTTTCTGATGTCCAGCTGTAAACATATCCGTGCCCGCAGCTCACTCAGCTTGTTGTCGAGAGACTGCACGTTTGCCAGTAACATGGTGGTGAGTGGGGGGCGATGAGCGCGCCGTCTCAGCCGAACCAGGACCCCGGCTCGCCGGCCTCTCCTTCTCTGTTGGGACCCGGACTTCGGTCAGACCCCGGCTCGCAGGTCTGTCCTCCTCATTTCGGGAAAGAGAGTTAAATCCGGAGTGAGGAGGTCACAGCTGTGGTGAGTGCTCGTCTTTCTGATGTTCAGAAGTGTCTCTCTGTTGTAACTGATCCTGGGGGCTTTGTTGTTGTTGTTGTTGTTGTTGTTATTGTCGCCGTTGTCCATTCTTAGACGTTGCTTGACTTAACTAGGTGCTATAGAGCCTGAAACTATGAAGAAACCTAAAACTAGCAAAACTTAACAAAATAACATAAACCTGGCATAAGAATACAAACAAACCTTTAAAAAAAACCCTTAAATAACCTAAACAGGCTCCTGGCATGTCGCCCTCTCTCTACGGCGCCATGGTAACCCATTGCGAGCAATGATACGATGACAGCTGCCCGGCTCTGATTGGTCGTTTTGGTTCGGGCATGGTGAGAACTTTCAAAAGCCATTAGGAACACTAGGAGGACGCAGAGGGACATGACTTTTTTCACAGATTGTCTGTCTCATGCACTACTGTCAGGATATAGTGACAGATTTTTAAAGTACATTTTTATCATATTTGCTCAAAGTTACCAACTACAGCTTTAAGTCAGAGCCTTAAGATCACATAATAAAGCAGGACCTACCTTAAACGTCGGTGGATTCTTGTAGCGCAAATTCAAATAAAGTATTTGATAAACTACAATAAATAAATATTCTGATGATGGTGCTAGATGAAAGGTCAGGGATCAAAGTTTTTACAAATCATCCTCTGGGTTGGAATGTTTATACAAGGGCTGTCAATCGATTGATTGATTTATCAAGTATTTAATACTCTTATCAACATGGGAGTGGGCAAATATGCTGCTTTATGCAAATGTATGTATATATTTATTATTGGAAATCAATTAACCACATTAGCCACAGGTGCGCCACGTTAGCCATTCTGATGTAAACGGCGATGAATATTAGCGTATGCACGTGCACACACATACACGTGCACGTGCATGAATGTACAGTACACTTAAGGGTCCTGGTTTGGGTGTTTGGAAACATGGTCACCCTAACCTGACTGGTCCCTGGTTTTCTGCTTGCCGTTTCAAACAGGAAACAACATGGCGGCCTGTTCGGAAACTTTCTGTTATTCTGTCTAAACAATCCACCAAAATCTACTTCTGAAAAGTGAGAAATAAGCTATGCCACTGCTGAATCTTGTTTCATTTTAGAACCAAATTGCCGAGTCTGACAGCTTGGTCCAAGTTTTGTGAGCCGGACGCGTCGCGCTGGACAGACTCATCTGCATAAAGGACTGTTCCCGCCTTTTCATTTTGAAAGCGCAACAGCCAATGAGGAAACTCCAACACTCGGTCGACCAATCGTGTACCTTCATCAATCAGTCAGGCAGTGACAGATTTTTGCGTTTGTAGGGCTGGCCCTCTGCAGTCCAGCCAAAAAGCATGCATGTCAGAGCCTCCTGCCAAGCTCCTGATCAAACAAAAGTTCAGACTCTTTCACCACTGAGTGTTGCAATTATGGTCTCAAACTTGATCCAACAAACCTTATTTAATCTATGGCCTCGGGGTCTCTTGTAGCATAAAAACATATGCACTTTCTTGTGTTTAAACATGCAGTTAATTATTACAATAAAAGAAAGGGGGCACAGACTTGGCTTCTTTTTTACTACCAAAAAGCCCAAAACTAAACAAAACGTTTGGGGTAATGCCAGGAATGCTGTTGTCCCTGAGGGGGAGTGCTGAAGAGACACAGTGACACACTGACAGCTGTTGTTGCTATTGGGTTTGAGTTTGCGATATTATGATTTGAGCATATTTTTTATGCTGAATGCAGTACCTGTGAGGGTTTCTGGACAATATTTGCCATTGTTATGCGTTGTTAATTGATTTCCAATAATAAATATATACATTCATTTCCATAAAGCAGCCTATTTGTCCACTCCCATGTTGATAAGAGTATTAAATACTTGACAAATCTCCCTTTAAGGTAAATTTTGAACAGATAAAATACATGTGATTAATTTGCGATTAACTCCAATTAAATATTTTAATCGATTGACAGCCCTAATAAATTTCAATCTCCATTTATTGAGATTATAATTGTATCTGATTGGCAAAAGATATTTGATCGTTGTATTTGTCCTGAAAAACATGATAACATCACTCCATAACATTTCAGCCGAAGAACAAGTCGTTCATGAACACAAACCCACTGAGACAAAGAACCAGACGAGTGCTGCTTAGTGACTCTCAATCAGCGAGAACCAAACCAAAGAACCAAAAGAGTCGTTCATGAGTTGGTTCGCTAGTGGCGGGTGAACAGCACAAACCTGTTTACTTAAATGAACTGGTCTTCTCGTCACTATAAGGAGGGACCCCAAAGAAAATTTTGCCTTTTTCCCTTTTGTCTAGAGCTTGGACAGCACAACATAAAAAGTGGTTACACACAATGCCTACATTTCATAATAAGTCAATTTATATTGTTTACTTTATATTATTTTTATAATATTATAATTATTATATATTTACTTCATATTTTATATAGTCAATATTAATAATATAAATAATATATATTTCATAATTTACAATTTTATAGTTATGTTATAATAAGTAATAAGTCTTATGCAAATGAAAATAGTTTTATTGTTGCCCCGTTTTAAAGTGTTGTAACTCAGTTATCAGTTCTCAAATGTTTACCTACTGGAAAAAATCACCTACTGTGGCCCTAGTAATCAGGTAAAGAGATGTTTGCATGACAAAATCAAACATCCCACGCTGGGTAAAGGGCATTGTTGCAGAACACATACTTACTGTAAGAATGATACGTCCAATGGATTTACTCAAACAGTTGACTACAGCCGTAACATCCTGGCATTGTCTCCATGGAAGGAATGAGCAGAACAAAAGTTATGCTTAAAAGTTAAAAAAAAAAATTGATTTCATAGTATCCTAAAAATGAGATATAACCTAAAAAAATATTACCCTGATTCTGTAGAAAAATGGCATTTTAACATTTTCATTATTATTACCATTACAATTGCAGTTAGCCCTACACACTACGTTAAACAACATGAAGTCTAGAAATTATTGACTTAAGGGATACGTGGAAATCAAATGGGGGGGGGGGATTCATGATGAGTAAGTGAGTGTGTGTGTGTGTGGGTGTGAAGTGGAGGTGGGTTTCTCCATCAGAGGCTATTTATGAGATGCTGACTGAATAGTTTCACTCAGGATCATCTCGATCAGTCATGGGTCGTCCTGGGCTTCAGATGTGGACATGGACACTGTGTGTCTTCTTCAGCTGGATGTCTGTGGGGGAAGCAGTGACAGGACCGTAAGTTTACTTGTGCTGTCCAAACAAATAATAATGGCGTGTGATTGAATGAATATAAATCTCGGGTAATGATTTTTTTTGTTGCATAATCTTCTTTGTTGGAGTTTCGTCCATGCCAGATCCAGTGAGATCTACTGTGTGTGTATGTTTCTGTGGCTGTAGGCAGTACATGGTAGCCATTCCTGCGGTTCTTGAAGCCGGAGCTGAGACCAAATTCTGTGCGAGTCTCCTGCATCCCAACGAGACTCTGGTCATGACCGTCACTCTGATGTCCCAAGAGGCGAATACAACCCTCCTCAAGCAGTCGTCCAGTGAAGACTTCCATGTCTGCCTTCAGTTTCAGGT